>SJYQ01005704.1:510770-584922 GCA_006410935.1 Redunca redunca | reverse complement strand
AGACTCTGATGCTGGGAGGGATTAGGGGCAGGAGGAGAAGGGGATGACAGAGGATGAGATGGCTGGATGGCATCACGGACTCGATGGACGTGAGACTGAGTGAACTCCGGGAGATGGTGATGGACAGGGAGGCTTGGCGTGCTGCGATTCGTGGGGCTGCAAAGAGTTGGACACGACTGAGCGACTGAACTGAACTTAACAAAACGCTGTAAGAACTCCAGGTACTGTCAAAACAACTCACTGCTGCAGTCCATGTGTTTCCCTGTGTCACCCAGATGTCCACCAAGCCCCCAGCCACACAGAGACTCAGGAATATCTGCCCGCCTGAATTGTCTCCACCAGAAAGCCAGTCACAACAGGGACATTATGAAGTCTGTAATTTTACTGAAAATGTTATTGAGCATAGGGAGTTAGCCTCATACTATGTAACTTGAATCTGGGAAAAGTCCACAGCCAGTCTCTTTCTCCAGCCTCTTCTCAGAGGCATCACTGTTTAGAGTCCTCTCCTCTCCTGGTTCTTCCACGCAGGCCAATGTTGACCCAACGCCACTGGGCTACTTCTTCCTGTTATGGATGATTTAAAATCGAAATTGCCTCCCTCACTCACCTCCAGCTTTCAGCCTTGTTTGTAAAACTCAGCAAAGGAGGCTTCAGGAGCCACCAAAACCATCTGACAGGGCAACGGTCAGGAACAAGCAACCGGGAAACGATAGAAAATACATTCTCAGTCCCATTGCTCCATGCACATACTCATGGATTATTTTTGTGACGCAGCAAAGTATTCTCTGAAATGTCACTTTATTTCACTATTGTTTGCCAGACTATATGCACTGAGAATGTAATGAGTCATAGAATAAATCTCACAGAAATGAAAATTCTCTTCAGCTATGCCCCTTTGTGTGCTAGAAAGGAGTTTCAATTTTCCAGTTTCTGTCTCTTGAATGTTACAGGTTGCTGCAACGGTTTTCCAAATCTCCCAAGTAAATTTAGTGCTCTAGTCACAAGAACAGGCCAGGCAGAGACGTGAAAGTCACTATGTACCCATGCATCTGCCAGCGACAGCACAGCTGGTGGAAGTCACACGAACCGTAGAGAAACAGAACTCAGCGTCTGCGGAAAATCTGTTCAGACTCAGTTGTCAGCTACATAATCAATGATCTACGCAAAGTCCAAATATCCCTCTGAAAGGGCCCCCTAGGAATACTTCCTCCTGTGGTTAGAAACTCCATCTGTGCTAGTCGGGAATATTCAGTTCTATCTCTCCTTTCACAGTTAAATTTAGATACACAAGTCTCACTGATATGATATACTAATAAAGCAGTGAATTTTTCAAATTCAGGGTAACCACATCTTGTTACTAGTGAAAAGCCTCAGTTTTTAAACTTTCAGATGATCTGATGTTCTGAACAACAGTGTTACCAGGAATCTCTCTTAGAAGACAGAATGTTCATGTGTTGGATGTTACTCTAGTCATTGGTTTATGAAAGTCATTTGGAAAGCAATATTCTATGTTCTTATGGCAGAAGAATAGGAAATATATATTTAAGCTCTCTTTATCTGATAGGGATCACACAAGTAGAGCTAAACAGAGCATCATTTGGTGCTTCAGGTTGCCATTTCCTTCTCCAGGGGATCTTCCCGACCCAGGGATCGAACCCAGGTCTCCCACATTGCAGACAGATGATTTACCCTCTGAGCCACCAGGGAAGTCCATTAAACATCATTAGCAAACGATAATAATAATATTCCAATCTATATCTCATTGTACCTCATAGTATGAGATTTACTATATCTCAGGCATGAAAAGAAATTTCAAAAAGGAACAGTCTCCACTAAACCATAAAATAAGCTTTAAAAATAAATATTAAGAATCAAAAGAAAACAAGTAACTACAGTTCATCATTTATATGCCACTTAAAGTTCCATGCAGTGGTGCTGCCCTGCAAGGCTTCCCTCCACATACCAAAGAGCAACCATATTGAGGCCAACCCTGAAGGCAGAACCGCAGACTGGCATCTGAGCAGAGGTGGCAGTCCTGTTCCGCCGGTCCCTCTCCTGCCTTAGGTCTGTTTCCTCAGACATAATCCTGTGGGTAGAATGCCCTTTCTGGAGACACTCCTGACGCCAGCCGACAGTACATCCAAAGACTGGGGGCACATGGCCCCTGGTGAGCCTGAACTGTAGAGCAGTTATAAGCACTGGTCTCACCCCCCCTACCACCGGACCAGTCTTAAATAAGTCAGTGATGCTCAGTCATTAGAATATATTCATCTAAGTGTTTATTTAAAATACAAATTCTTTGTAAAGTTTTTAAGCTATAGTGGCTTCACTTTTTATTTCTCTTTTTTTGTCTGTGCCTTAAGGCATGTGGGGTGTTAGTTCCCTGACCAGGGATCAAACCTAAATCCCCTGTGATGGAAGCACGGAGTCTTAACCACTGGGCCACTAGGGAAATCCCTAAAATACATACTCTTGTTCTTCCCCTCACCCTCAAAATTATGAATTAATAGGTCTATCGTGGGGCCAAGGAATCTTCATTTTAGCATCCTTTCCTTCATGACCCCTATAAAAAGTTTCTTTGCAAGAAATACTGAATCAGACTAAGTTCCTTGAGGAACATTACCATTATTTATTATACATGGACCAGAGTAGACATTTAATAATATTGACATATTTCTATTTCAATTGACATTTTTATTGGTAAGTTACTAGATATAGAGACAGTGCTTTCAGCTACACATTAAAACCCCAACCAAAATGGCTTATATGTAAGGATATTGATTAGTTCACATTAAAAATCTAGAATTCGGTTAATTTGGAGGCTTAACATCATCATCAAGTGCCCAAGTGTTTTCAGTCCTTCTTCCCAGCCATCCTTTTTCCCCTCATGATCACAAGATGGCTTCAGCAGGTCCAGGCATCACACACAGATATGACAACATCCAGGAAAGAAAAGGGAAGTTTCTTTCTGGGTATCTCTTCTTAAGGGCTTCCCTAGTAGCTCCATGGGTAAAGAATCTGCCTGCAATGCAGGAGACCCAGGTTTTGTCCCAGGGTCAGGAAAATTCCCTGGAGAAGGAAATGGCAACTACTCCAGTACTCTTGCCTGGAGAATTCCAAGGACAGAGGAACCTGGTGGGCTACAGTCCATGGGATCACAAAGAGCTGGACATGATCTTTTAGGATAATCTCTTCTTAAAGGCAAGCAACCTTACTCAGAAACCCCACAGTAGGCTTCCCTTGCATCTCACTGGGCAGTATTGCTTCACATGGTCCTCCCTAAACCAATGGCGTCTCAGCCCAGAATAATGGGGCCACCAAGATTAGCTTGTGCCCCTGCCCCCACCCCTGAAGGATCTAGGGGTCAGGAGGATGAACCAAATCAGGCAGAAGCAGGGATGGCTATTAGGAAGGTAACCAACAGTGTCTGCCATACTGAGAACATCTAAGAGAAAGCAAATTCTAAACGTTGATGGGAATGCAGCATGATATACAAAGGTCTATATAGAAACCCCACGGACTATACAGTCCAGGGAATTCTCCAGGCCAGAATACTGGAGTGGAGAGCCTTTCCCTTCTTCAAGGGATCTTCCCAACCCAGGGATCGGACCCAGGTCTCCCGCACTGCAGGTGGATTCTTTACCAGCTGAGCCACCAGGGAAGCCCAGAAGAGAAGAACGGGCGTGAGATACTCTTTCACTGGCAAATCCAGGCTGCAGGTTGTCAGGAGAACAGAAAGAAGCACCAGCTCAAGGAAAGCAAGGACTAGAGGTGCAGTGCACAGCTAGGCTACGTGTCACCATCCACAGGGCCTGACATCCCCTTCTCCTCTGCCTGTGACTCAGCAGTCCCAGCCAGGGTAGCACTGCCAGCTCGGCGGGGGTTTAAAGGAATGGGTTTTCTATGTACGAGGTTCCATCTGGTAATTTTCCAGAAAAAGATTTTTGAGCCAAATGAGTGCTGGATGGAATCTGACTGGTGAAACCCTTAGCTGAGTCGTCTCTGCTCCTCAGATGTGCAGGAGAGCTGAATCTCACCCAGACAGACGCTAAATATTTCATACTGCTCGGGAGAGCAAACTGTACGCCTTGAGGCTCTAACAACTTGCAGCTTTGTGGAACCATTTTTTTTTTCCTCCAATTTTCTAACAACGGAGCCTTAAGGAAACAGTCCAGCTAGACAGACCAGTCAGTCAACAAATAGTTTATTGGCCACCTCCTACGTGTCAGGCACTCTTCTCAGCGTTGGGGACACTGTGGAGAACAAGTCGGACAAAGTGCCTGCCTTCAGGGAGCTTCCAGTCTCACGATGCAGGGCAGAAAAATACACGCAAACAAGTGCATCCGATGATATCAGGTAATGACAGATGTTATGAAGAAGACGAAACGGGCTGTTACGAGAGAAAGTGACTGAGAGGGAGGTTTGTCTGAGAAGGGGGCATTGAAGCTGATGCCTAAAGAATGGGGAGCCGGCAGCCATGAAGAGACTGTAGGGAAGAGCTTTCCCAGCGGGAGGAATAGCAAGTGCCAAGGCTCTTAGCTGAGAACTGCCTGGCCTGCCTGAGGAACAGGAAGAAGGCCTGCGTCGCGAGTGAGGGTGAACGGAGGGAAGAGCGGGAGGAGATGAGGCCTGGAAGGGGAAAAAAGATTTTATTCCCAGAGAACCGATGAGCCTTCAGAGGGTTTTCAGGAGGCAAGCTCTATCCTCACATTTTAGAACAGCTACTCTTAGCCGTTGTGTGGAAGATGCATTCTTTGTTAGGAGGCAAAAGTAGAGGAGATAATGGTGGCCGTGACCGAGAGAAGAAAGAACCACAGAGAGAGGGGATACGAAGCCTGTGGACACTTCTGCATGTCATTTCTGTTGTCACTCTATCAGGCCACATCAGGAGCATTAACTAAGGTGTGTCTTCTGCTTCTGTTTTTTATCTCTTAGAATGACAGGAATGTATGGGAGTAGAGGCTAACATTTGATTTTAGAGACAGACATGAGATTTTAATTCTGACTCTTCACATTTCCGAGTTGTATGACTGCTCCTACGTCTGTCTGGTAGATGTTCTTAGTCTTCTCTCCCAAAGCACAATTCATTCTTCAGCTATCTCCTGTCTGTCATAGTTATCCCACCTTTTTTGTTTCTTTAACTATTTTCATGTCTAATATTTCTACTTGTTTTTCTTTTTTTTTCATTTTGCTAATGTCTTCCTATATCTTCACTTTTAATATTTTTATTTACTTTTTTAAAAAATTTCTTATTGCGTGAAAGTGAAAGTCAATCAGTTGTGTCTGACTCTTTGTGACCCCATGGACTGTAGCCCGCCAGGTGCCTCTGTCCATGGAATTCTCCAGGCCAGAATACTGGAGTGGGTAGCCGTTCCCTTCTCTGGGGGATCTTCCCAACCCAGGGATTGAACCCAGGTCTCCCACATTGCAGGCAGATTCTTTACTGTCTGAGCTACCAGGGAAGCCCAAGAATACTGGAGTGGGTAACCTATCCCTTTTCTGGTGGATCTTCCCAACCCGGGAATCAAACCTGGGTCTCCTGCATTTCAGGAAGATTCTTTACCAGCTGAGCTCCCAGGGAAGCCCTCTTATTGCATATAACTTAGTAATTCTCTTTTGTAGGAATCTATAATCCAGTAGGCCTGGAGAAGGGCATGGCAACCCACTCCCATATTCTTGCCTGGAGAATTCCCATGGACAGAGGAGCCTGGCAGGTTGCAGTCCCTGGGGTCACAAAGATTTGGACATGACTGAGTGACTAAGCACTGCACATAACCTAGTAGATTATTTGTTGGCGAATTGGCTTTTTGACACTGTGCTCCTCAAAGTTGTGATATTTTGGCTTGTGGGTTCATTTTTCCCAGAAGATTTCAGCCAAATCCTGTTCACCAATGAAGTCTTGTCAGCTCCAATGAGCTTGGGAGGCAGGGTGTGCGGAAGTGCGAGACTAAAACCATCATCAGCCATCCCCTATCCTACAGAATAACTTCTTCCATCAGGTCTTCTCCTCTTACTCCTAAAAAAGAAGCAACATTGGAAGAGCAGTTGCTTTCCCATCCCTGGAACATGTAGATGTAGTGAGATCTTAACATTATTTGAAAAATATTTTGGCTTTGCCTTCTTTTCAGAGCTAATCTAGGACAAACTACTGTACAGGAGAAGAAGCTCTTAGCAAGATTTCTAGGGACCTGGAAACTTTCCCCCCTTAATACTGAGTATTTGACTGGGGTATAATTAATATGCATTAAAAATATGCAAAGTTTCTATCTCGGTGGATTTTGACAAATACAGTTAACCATGTAACAGTCACTCAAATCAAAATATAGGACATTCTGGAAGCATTCTGATATTTCTAAGAAGCCAGCTAGATGACTGTAACAGGGTGGTGGTCTTTGAATGACCAAAAATTTCCTGGTACTCCATTTGTCAAGAAGTGGATCCTCACTCACTTTGAATATAGGTACAACTTAGTGACTTGCTTCTAGGGAATGAGCTCAAGCAAAAGATACAAGATACGACTACAGAGACCAGGTCACAAAAATAAGCAAAGAAAATTAAATAAAGAAAAATACACAACAAAAGTAATTTGTTCTCCCAAATGTTTATCTGTGAAGGGAAGGAGTATTTGCTCATGCCAGTAGGAGTTATTGGGATTTTATGTGTTTCTTTATCCTAATAACTAAACAGCCCTAGTCTTTGTATTTTTCTTTTCTAATTCATTTTTTTCTTTTACTTTTTGTTGAACTTTTGACTTTTTTATTAATCTTTGCCTTTGACCTATCATTTCTCCCAGCAATTAGAAAGCAGCTCACTTCTCAATATAGGATCATGAGGCATTAAATTTATGTGGATCCAATTTGGCTTGTTAGACTAGCGGGTAAAATGTAGAACATTTCCTGCTTGAAAAACATGAAAAATGGATGATACAAGATCAAGGCTCAAGTCAGACCCAGTCCTCAGATGAGGCATAAACCAAGATTTTCACCATGCAGGGTTTAAAGTCCTACCAAACTTCTCCTCTCGGGGGAGAATATACAGGAGTCCAAGGGCAGCTGCAAGTTCTGGTTCTGGCTCCTCTAGCTCACCCTTGTAAAGTCCCGGTGTTGTTTCCTTTTCTGGACCAGGGGTCATTCTTTTCTTCCTGCCATTCCAAACACCCAGAGAAGTCAGCTAGAAGACAGACTCAACAACCAGGACCGCACCATAGCTTTCCTCCTTGAGCAAGCCTTCCGCATCAAGGAGGACATCTCTGGCTGTCTTCAGGGGACCCATGGCTTTCGCAAGGAGGAGTCGCTTGCCAGGAAGCTCCTGGAAAACCACATCCAGACCATCACCAGCATCGTCAAAAAACTCAGCCAGAACATTGAGGTAGTTCTTTATTTCCCATGTGTTGGCACCATTGCTTGACAAAGATTATCAAATGTCAGGGGCAGTTTTCAACTAGAGAAATGAGTCCCTATTATTTAAGCTTAAATGATTACCATTTAGTTACCTCAGAGGGAAACAGTCAATATTTTAACTGTTCGTGTCATTCAACTTCTACTTTTCGTAGAAGCAAATTCTGTTCAAAAATTGTTGAATGTCTCTTTGTGACAGCAAAGACAATTGTTTAACATTAAATGTCAGACGTTGTGCTAAGGTGCTCATTTTAGTCTAACTCTCTAAGATTCTATGAATGTGATCATTTCAAATAGAGGTTTTCATAACGTAGTTGCAATGCTCGTTCATAGACACATCACATATGACCCCCCGAATCTCTGTGACCCCATCTCCCGCTCCTCTCTCCTTCACTCTGGCTACACTGTGCTCCCAGAACTTCCTAGAACAGTCTAAACATGCTCCAGCCTCAGGGCCTTTGCACTTGCTATGAACTCTGGGTGGATCATCCTCTCCTAGACACTTCTGTGAAGTCTTCTTCATTCCTGTCAGGTCCCTTGTCAGAGCATTTCCTTGACAGGCCAACAGTCACAATCTCCCTTAAACCCCAACCTATTTTTATCCATAGTGCTTATCACAATCCACCATGGTCTAAACTTACTTATTGTGTTTCTGCTCCTAAGATATAATCTCTGTGAGGGCAGAGACTTCATTTTGTTCACTGCCAAATCCCACACCAAACCGATGACAATGTATGAGAGGTCATCAGCGATCTGTCAGTATTTCCTGAACAGATGGATGAATGAATGATGCTTAAGGTATTAAAGGAAAAATAGTATTTCTGATCAAAAGAGAAAATGATTGTGTTAAACCAAGATGAGTAGATTTTTACCATAGATCTTTCGGAGTTTTTAAAGTACCAGTGATAATGATGAATCTCAGACAGCAACTTTTAGGCAAAAGTTCCAGAGAAGAAACTTAAAAACTCTGGCCTTTATCAATGCCCTCACACAATACATGCCCTTTTCTCCTATCAGATAGAACAGTGGATTAGACAAAAACCATGAGATTGACCCAGAAATGACTTACTCATGATTTTGTATTTAATCCTAAGGATATCTGT
Source organism: Redunca redunca (assembly GCA_006410935.1). NCBI lineage: Eukaryota > Metazoa > Chordata > Mammalia > Artiodactyla > Bovidae > Redunca > Redunca redunca. Next base: position 576,422 of record SJYQ01005704.1, on the reverse strand, counting down.
TAACTTATTTTCTATCTGTAGACCCCATAATGCATTTGAGGGAATGTGAAAAGTTAAAAAATCTTGGTGAGCCATTAAAAGGCACTTTATTGGTATTTGGTACATCCTGAATTGCCAGCAGTGCCTAAAGAGGCAATGTTACTTCTCAAGGTGGCCAAAGCTGTTTCCAGGCACAATGAACTGTCATGAACGTAAGGAGAGATATGTGATTCAGTGCCATTGAGATGATGAGAAAATCAAGCATAGCACAGGCACTAAAAGAAGATCCTAATTCAGGAGTCAAAGTGAAAGTGAAGTCGCTCAATCATGTCTGACTCTTTGTGACTCATAGACTGTAGCCCACCAGGCTCCTCCGTCCAGGCAAGAATACTGGAGTGGGTTGCCATTTCCTTCTCCAAGGGATCTTCCTGACCCAGGGACTGAACCCAGGTATCATGCATTGCAGGCAGGCGCTTTACCATCTGAGCCATGGGGATTGTCAATTTAGGAGTCAAAACTTCTTGGTAATTGAAAAGATAACAGCATTCTCAGAAATACCAAAAGGCTTCTAGAATGTTCTATATTTTTATTTCAGTGGTTGTTACATAGTCAATTATACTTGTCAAAATCTCTCCAGAAATATGTTTTGATTTATATGTTTTAGTACATATTAATTATATTCCAATAAAATACTCAGCATTAAGGGGAAAAACATTTCCAGATACTAGAAATCTTGTTAAAAGTTTCTTTTCCTATCTTTGATTAGCTCTGAAAAAAGACAAAGCCAAAATTTTTTTCCCAAATACTATAAAATCTCGAAATATTTGGAGTCTTGTTAAGGGTTTGGCATATAGAAGAAAAATGACAAGGACTGGTCTGATTGTGCAGACAACTGAATTAGGAAATATTTAAAGGTTGTAGATGGGCTTGCTCTTGGAAGAAAAGCTATGACAAACCTAGACAGTGTATTAAAAAGTAGAGACATTACTTTGCGGACAAAGGTCTGTATAGTCAAAGCTATGGTTTTTCCAGTAGTCATGTATGGATGNTTGGCATATAGAAGAAAAATGACAAGGACTGGTCTGATTGTGCAGACAACTGAATTAGGAAATATTTAAAGGTTGTAGATGGGCTTGCTCTTGGAAGAAAAGCTATGACAAACCTAGACAGTGTATTAAAAAGTAGAGACATTACTTTGCGGACAAAGGTCTGTATAGTCAAAGCTATGGTTTTTCTAGTAGTCATGTATGGATGTGAGAACTGGACCATAAAGAAAGCTGAGCACCGAAGAATTGATGCTCTTGAACTGTGGTTTTGGAGAAGACTCTTGAGAGTCCCTTGGACTGCAAGGAGATTAAACCAGTCAATTCTAAAGGAAATCAGTCCTGAATATTCATTGAAAGAACTGATGCTGAAGCTCCAAATACTTTGACCATCTGATGCAAAGAGTAGACTCATTAGAAAAGACCCTGAAGCTCAGAAAGAATGAAGGCAGGAGGAGAAGGGGACGACAGAGGATGAGATGGTTGGATGGCATCATTGACTCAATAAACATTAGTCTGAGCAAGCTCCAAGAGATAGTGAAGGACAGGGAAGCCTGGCATGCTGCAGTCCACGGGGTGGCAAAGAGTCAGATACAACTGTAGCAATTTAGCACAGCCCACAGCACAATCTTGTAGATATGAAGTTAAAACATTATGAAGAAGAAACTACTAAACTACCTTTAGTAAATAACTAAGTCTATAAAGTAATAAGTATTTAGATAAATGGTTGCTGTTCAAGTATTTTTTAAAAACCTAGTGAGTCAGCCCATTTTTAAATCAGCCAGCAAGGTAGAAGCAAGTGTGAGCAGAAGTTTGTCTTGGGTTTTTAAAAGAAATGAAAAAAAACTTGTTTAATCAACTATAATTGTAGCAGTTCAGTTGCTTATTCCTTTTTAAAGTCAAAATATTTCTTTCTTAAGCTGGCAGCTCATTAAAGACTGAAAATCAATTTATTTTTAATTTAGGAAAAGAGAGTTTCATGAACAACATGGCTTTGTTGTGTTTTTTCCCCAAGTTACATTAATAAAAGCAATACTTGTTTATTGTAGTTATTTGCAAGTTTAGGAAATAAATTTAAAACCTAGGGAAAATTTCTCATAATTTCACCACTAAATGACAGTTGCTACAAGTACCCAGATGCATCTGCCTCTGGTCTTTCCAGGCATTCCCTTTAGGAAGCTGAGACTATTGTTTGTAAGCATACCTTTAATATAAAGTTATATCATAAACTCTTTCATGGTGCATAAATCATGGTTAGATTATTTATTCTCTTAATATTTCAATGTCTGTGCATAGATGTATCTACATTTGTATTATTTCTACTGTATATATTTTTAGAAATGGAATTACTGGGGTAAGAACACTGTAAAAACTCTTGACACTTATTGGCAAATTGGTTTCCAGAATGTTTATATCTATGTATACTTCCATTAGCCTTATACAAGAGTTCCATTAGCTTCCATTAGCTTTTTTCACTATACCTCTGCCAGCATTGAGATTTACTGTTTTTAATCACTGCTGATTTGATGGGATAGAAATAACACCTTTCTCTTCTTTTTACCTTTTAAAAACAACTATAACAGTTTACATTTTCTCTGCTGATATTCTGTTAATATCTTCTGCAGATTTAGTGCTTTTTAGTTCTTATTTATGGGTTTTTTAATTAAAAATAATAAGCAGGGATGCTTTGGTAAGTGTTTGAAAATCAGCAGTTTTTTTTCTGGGGGATAAAATACCTGGTTTATAGTGTTTGCCTATTTCTATGGTAAACAGAAATAGTGTATGGTAAATACACTCACTGTGATTGATTTCAAAAACTAACTGATGGGAGCTTTCCTAGTGGCTCAGTGGTAAAGAATCTGCCAGCCAATTCAGGAGACATGTGTTTGATTCCTGATGGGGAAGGTCCCACACGCCATGGAGCAACTGAGCCCATGCACCACAACAATTGAGCCTGTGCTCTAAAGCCCAGGACCCACTAGTGAGCCCACGTGCTGCAACTACGAAGCTCACAAGCCCTAGAGCCATGTTGCAATACAAGAAAGGCACTGCAATGAGAAGCCAGGGAGCGGCACCCCGCTTGCCGCAACTAGAGAAAGCCTGTCTATAGCCATGAAGACCCAGCACAGCCAAAAATGAAATAAAAATAAATAAAATTATTTAAAAAACCAGTTGATATTACTAAACAAAAAGATGGGAAGAGACACACATACGCCATCGGCTCTCAAGAATAGGTGTATACTGACTGCAACACGCAATGGAAACCCTTGGCAGTAACACTTGTTACAAATGTTCTCCCAGTTTGTTGTTTATATCTTAATTTTATTTATAATGAATTTTTTTAAACTTTTATGTAAGGTTTAATATTCCAATATTTTGCTTTTTGATGTCCCACATTACTTTTAAGAATAGATATTTCAGAGATGGAATAATCTCCTCCATTATCTGTCAGTTTTATGGCTTAACGTTTCAAATATTTTAAATCTATTTTTTTCTAAAATCTATATATATTCATGTATGATGTGAGGTATAGATCTAAACTGATTGTTTTCTGAGTGCGTGCACGCTTGCTGAGTCGCTTCAGTAGTGTCCAACTCTTTGCCATCCTACAGACGTAACCTGCCAGACTCCTCTGTCCATGAAATTCTCCAGGCAACAAATACTGGAGTGGGTTGCCATGCCCTCCTCCAGGGGATCTTCCTGACTCAGGGATCAAACCTAAGTCTCTTATGACTTCTGCAACGGCAGGCGGGTTCTTTACCACTAGCACCACCTGGGAAGCCCTGTTTTCTGAATAAGTAACCAGAAATCTTAACAGCGTATGTGAAATTCCTTCCTCATTGACTTTGAGTCTGATATATGGCGTATTTCTTTCTTACATTTACCAAGATCTTCAGTAAATTACAATGATCAATTTAGCTAGGCATAGTTATTTAGCTGCACTCATTTCAAAATGCTTTACTACTTAATAGGGCAAGTTCTCTTTTATCACTATTCTTTACCAAAACAAAGTTAGACAACACCTACTGTTAGAATCTGAATGTTTGTATCCCCACCAAAATTCATATATGAAATCCTAATGTCCAACGTGATGGTATTAGGGGGAACTTGAGTCATGAAAGTGGAGTCCTCAAAAAGTGGATTAACGCCCTCATAAAAGAGACCTCACAGCGCTCCCTGGCCCCTTCCCCTATATGAAGATAAAGCAAGAAGTCAGTAGTCTGCAGCCCAGAAAAGGGCTCTCCCCAGAGCCCAACCATGCAGGCAGCCTAAATCTTGGACTTCCAGCTTCCAGAACTGTGAGAAATAGATCCCTGTTGTCATATAAGCTTCTTAGTCTGTGGTTTTTTGTCACGGTGGCCTGAATGAACTAAACATCTATAGATATGCAAAAATAAATAAAGCAAAACACAAAGACATAAAAAAAACCTCTAGCTAGTATTCCTGACACTTGCATGTCTTCAGCTAAAGCTATATTTGCTCTTGGCTTGTCTCAATCTGCCAGTTTACAAATGGGCAAGACTCTGTACATAGTGTTTGAAATTTTCATAATTCATTTTCTATAAAAATCCTTCTTTTCCTCAAAACATTCATAATCATAAATTTAACATGGTTTAGACCTTGGTAACATCTAGTAACTAACCTTTTTTGCTCCCCTAAATCACAAAGTTGTCTGTGCTTCAAAAAGTCTATTCTCTCAACACTTTTCTGAATAAATATGTATTACATTTTATATGTCCTAACTTTACACTGGTATTTGTTTGAATATCAACCGAGATATAATTTTCTTCTACGGACAAGCAAAACAACTTATTTTTTACGTATGAGTGCCAAAAATTAAAGCCCACTGTTTGGAGGACCACCAAGCTAGTGGAACAGGGTAGTCAGATTCATTTCAGAACACTAAGACATAAGGAAGACATGACGATAGATACTCAAGGCAAAAATCTGAATACATTCAAGCCATAAATTTCTCATGTTCTCTAAAAAAAAATCTAAAACAATAAACCTTTTCCACTCCATGTAAGTGAAACAGTTTTATTCAGATTTGCTCATTAGTTGTATTAGCTTTGTTGCAGTTCCAGCTCAATCTATAAAGGGCCTTGCTTAATCCCATATGAAAGGTCCCTTTTTCTAAACTTGACTACCAATTTTGAAAAAGGGTCTTGTGAAAAGTTTTATGTTAAGGATGGTCACATCCACACAGCACAGTAAATAAGTTTGGCTTGACCCATATGGTATTTATAAAGAATTTAAATAAAATGTCAATATTTTCAAATTCAGCAATTTAACATAAAATCTGGATTTCCAGCTTCTGTTGAGACACTGTTGACCCATCATGCCCACCTGGCAACTGTCAGCAGGACTCAAGCCATCACTGCCTCCCTCGGATATAGCAGGGCTGGCATCTGACCCAAGACTCTCACTTAGTTGCACTATCAGCCTAAGAAGGGAAATGCACTCAGTTTGCAACCTCTACTTTAAATGATATTTTCTTATCATGTGTGATGGGAAATTAATGGGAACTTTAACTCAAATATTGCAGATGATAGAAGAACAAATAAAAGCTCGGGATCTGGTGGCCACAGGAACTAATTTTGCAGTACAGGACCTAAGCAACAAACACCTTCAAGGAGTTGGAGATCTTCGAGGAAGAGTAGCCAGGTGAGAAGAAACGTGGTAACTAATGCTTAGGAGTCAGTTTTGGCCACTGAATTCTCATCCTTAAATAAGTTCTATATTGTAGGAAACAGAATACTGTCTTTAAGCTAAATGGTAAGATAGTAACTGAGAAAGTGTATCATGAAATTTGAAAGTCTCATGGTGCCTGTGAGATCCAAGGGCTCTATAAAGAACCTCTTATATAGGATGCCTAGTTTGGTTTCATCTGCAAATGACAAGTCTTGTCTTCACAGTGCTCAGCTGTCCAAACACCAACATCTATATACAAAGACATGCCCTTAAAACTGCATACAGAATCCCCAATGTCTCAAATTCTAATGACTTAAACATTTAAGATATATAAGAATTGCATATAAAAGCCTAGCAAAAGGGATTTAATGGTCAAGGGAATAAAATATTTTTTATGTGAGACTGAAAAAAATTCATGGTGCACAGCTCAGCAAAAATTTGTAGGTATTGACCACGGCAGGACCATTCTGGTTGACACATCAAAGATGACCCATGAGTGGCTGACCGTGGACACCTTTCCATCTCTCTGTCTCCTGCCAGCACCTCATTCGTCTCTCCACAAACACCCCCACTTTCATCTCATTAATCTGCTCTGCATAATCAGGTGATTAATGCCTAAGACAAACCTCTCCTAGGGCATCCATCCATTCAATTCGACAAAAAATGTAAACACTCACCAATGCCAGGCAGTGTTCTACGATTCAGGGGTTCAGCAACATGATCGTCTTCCTATAACTTCACAGTCTACCTGGGAAAACATAAGCAATAAGGTGAGTGCTGTAATGAAAGCCTGGGGTGCCATGGGAATATGCAAATCAGATTGGGGCATAAATGGCTTCCTGGAGGAGGCCACACTTGAGGTGAGTTTTGAAAGACTGTAGCAGTTAACCAGACAGGGATAGGAAATGTACTTCACACAAGAGGAATCATGTGTGCAAAGGAACTGTGGGATAAGGTACTGTGACGTGTCCAGGGCTTCCCTGGGAGAAGGCGATTTTAGTTGTGGTATTTAGGGAGAGATGGGAGATTGGGAGATGAAGCTAGAGAAACGATCCAAAGTTGGATGATGAGGGATCTTTGGTCAAAGTAAAAAGTTTGAACTTTATGTAAAAGGTTATAAATAGCCATGGGATGATTTTAAGTAAGGGGATGACATTCACTGACCTTTTGGTAGTAGCTGAATTGTTAGAGCACAGAAATAATATATGAAGATGAAAGGAAGCCTATTAAGCAATCAAGGTGAGAAGTTTTAGTTTAGGAGTCTAAACAAAAACTCTGCCATGCACGTCCAGAGCAGGTACCAGACATGAGGAAAACAGAATCTACAGGATTCGTACGTGTGTGTGTTTGTGTGAATGTGTGTACACACATAGGTACTATATACATACAAATATGCACACACATACAAGGTTATGTGTATATATACTTTATACTTCTAAAATACATAAAATTATATATACTTTTATATAACATTTGATAAATAGAATTTTTACAATATTTGGGTAAATGAAGCAGGATAATAAAACCACCCACCACTCTCCTTAGATGCGCCATGATTTTACAAAGAAGATAAGCACCAAAATCTCTTGAATCAAACTTTGAATCCGGTTCAATTTGGTGGTGCACTGATAACACTATTCCAGGCAAGAATACAGGAGTGGGTTGCCATGCCCTCCTCTAGGGGATCTTCCTGATGCAGGGATCAAACCCCCGTGTCTTACATCTCCTGCATTGGGAGACAGATTCTTTACCACTAGCGCCACCTGGGAAGCCCCTGGTTTTTTCAGATTCCACATATAAATAAGATCATGCAACTTTTTGTTCTTCCTGTGTCTAGCATATTTTACTTGGCATAATGTCCTGCAGATTTATACATGTCACAAATGGCAAAGTCTCCTCCTTCTTTGAGGCTAAAAATTTTGTGACTCCATATGTATCACTGGAGTCCAGTGTTCTTGCCTGGGAATCCCATGGACAGAGGAACCTGGTGGGTACATAGGGTCACAAAGAGACAGACAAGACTGAGACACAGGCACACATGGATACACACACACACGCTTAGCTTATTTCCGAATGAATATCCCTACAGTTAACATAAGAGGGTATATTTCTTCCATGTATTCATTTCATTTCCTTTGGATATATATCCAGTAGGGGGATTTCCAGAAGACAGTTCTATCTTTAACTTTTCAAAGAGTCTCCATACTATGTTATATAATGGCTATACCAATTTACACTTCTGCTAACAGTGTGGAAAGATTCCCTTCTCTCCACATCTGCACCAATACTTTGTATAATACTCATTTTAACAGGTATGAGATAGCTTAACAGGTATCTCATGGCTTTGATTGGCATTTCCCCAATGATTCATAATATAGAGCTCCTTTCATGTACCTGTTGGCCATCTGTCTCTTATCTTTAGACAAATATCTAGTCAGGGTTTTGCCCATTTTAAAAACCATGTGACCATTTAAAACCACTTGTTTTTCTGTGGTCCCAAAGGACTTACAGATGCGCTCCCCCGGCTCTGAGTTAGGTGATTTGGGAGCCAGTTTCTTGGATAGTGGTTAGACACACTTCACTCCCCAGGGAGAATCTGGGATTCGGTGGTTGCCTCCCAGCTGTGAGGTGCTGAGCCAGGGATGGGGTGTGTGGCATGTGTATATCTCAACTGTTTTGACCCTTTTTGATGTCGGTATTTTCTTAGTTGCCAGATGTGTAGGAGTCTCTAAACCAGCTTCTAGATTTTTCCCAGAGGGATTGGATCTGAATTTTGCTGTTTATTTGGTGCATCTGAGGGAGGAGGGAAAAATCAAGAGCCTCCTAGTCCTCCGTCTTGCTCTCTGATCGCTGACTTACTCCTCTTTAATGTGAAGCAGTGATTTTAGGAAAAGGTCTTATTTTTTCTTAAAATGTCTTCCTTTTATGATAATTTCTTGAATCTACTGATTTAAAACAGAATTTGGCTAAAAGCCAGGAGATTTAAATTCACTCTTCCTCTTTTTCCTTCCCATATTTTTGCAGGCAAGTGACCCATGGACCAGCTGAGGCAGAATAATTACTTTCCTTTTACATATGTTGATCTTAATTCCAATTAGCATCTTGGCATAAGAGTGAACTAAGTTGATTATTTTAACATAAGTCCTAGCAAACCTTTTACTGCTTCATGAATCAAACTCAATATTTGATAACAACTATGTACTTTTGAATTTTATACTTTATTTCCCTCTCCAATATAGTGGCAGTTTAAAAGCAAGTACTTCCAGTGAGATGAGGTTCTCAAAGTTGTCTGACCGATTTAGATATCTTGTACTCTATTTGATCGGAGAAGGCAATGGCAACCTACTCCAGTACTCTTGCCTGGAAAATCCCATGGAGGAGCCTGGTAGGCTGTAGTCCATGGGGTCACACAGAGTTGGACACAACTGAGTGACTTCACTTTCAATTTTCACTTTCATGCATTGGAGAAGGAAATGGCAACCCACTCCACTGTTCTTGCCTGGAGAATCCCAGGGACAGGGGAGCCTGGTAGGCTGCCATCTATGGGGTTGCACAGGGTCGGACACGACTGAAGTGACTTACCAGCAGCAGCAGCACTCTATTTGATAGATTAGCCTCGTATGCAAAAAAGGAAAAGGCCAGCATGTGAAGGGCAGCCATACAGTCATGTATGATGGCTCTAAAGCAGCCAGAGCAGACCAACCCTCTATCCATATTTGACTATTTGGGACCCTATGAAATTAAAAGACACTTACTCCTTGGAAGGAAAGTTATGACCAACTTAGACAGCATATTAAAAAGCAGAGACATTACTTTGCCAACAAAGGTCCATCTAGTCAAGGCTGTGGTTTTTCCAGTGGGTATGGATGTGAGAGTTGGACTGTGAAGAAAGCTGAGCACCAAAGAATTGATGCTTTTGAGCTGTGGTGTTGGAGAAGACTCTTGAGAGTGCCATGGACTGCAAGGAGATCCAACCAGTTCATTCTAAAGGAGATCAGTCCTGGGTGTTCTTTGGAAGGAATGATGCTAAAGCTGAAACTCTAGTACTTTGGCCACCTCATGTGAAGAGTTGACTTACTGGAAAAGACTCTGATGCTGGGACAGATTGGGGGCAGGAGGAAAAGGGGACGACACAGAATGAGATGGCTGTATGGCATCACCGACTCGATGGACGTGAGTTTGAGTGAACTCCGGGAGTTGGTGATGGACAGGGAGGCCTGGCGTGCTGCGATTCATGGAGTCACAAAGAGTCAAATACAGTTGAGCGACTGAACTGAACTGAAGGCAAATCTGCCTATCAGTTCAGTTCAGTTGCTCAGTCGTGCCCGACTCTTTGCAATCCCATGGACTGCAGCACACCAGGCTTCCCTGTCCATCACCAACCCCCAGAGCTTACTCAAACTCATGTCCATCAAGTTGGTGATGCCATCCAACCATCTCATCCTCTGTCATCCCTTTCTCTTCCTGCCTTCAATCTTTCCCAGCATCAGGGTCTTTTCCAATGAGTCAGTTCTTCACATCAGGTGACCAAAGTATTGGAGTTTCAGCTTCAGCATCAGTCCTTCCAATGAATATTCAGGACTGATTTCCTTTAAGATTGACTGGTTGGATCTCCTTGCAGTCCAAGGGACTCTTAAGAGTCTTCTCCAACACCACAGTTCAAAAGCATCAATTCTTTGGCACTCAGCTTTCACATTTCAAATCTGCATATGAAATAACTAAATTGTGTTGATGTGCAATTAAAAGTGCAAGACATGTCCTTTGAAGAGGCACTAATGATATTATTTGGATACTGTTGACTTTTGAAAAAGAGTGAGGACTTCTTGTTAAAGATATTTTTACTCTACTCTTCTCACCTGAGACATCTCCATACCAGTAAAAATAAAAAGAGGAACACAAAAATGTTACCTTTAACACAACTTGGAAGTTGCTGCAACCACTAACAAACAGAGCATGCATACCAAACAGAGATATGTGGACTGAGCATCCTCCTCTGACCCGAAATATCATGATTTCCTCCAAATCAAGAGGCATCATCCCCAAAGACATAGACCAAATCTGTTGAATACAGGAGTATTAACCTAGGGGATAGGGTGAGTCACAGGAGAAATAGGAAATATCCTTGAGAGATTCAAGGCAGCAGCACAGAATAGCAGAGACGGCAGAGCTGAAGAGGCACTCATGACATTTATCGTCTGGGACCCCCCCCCTTCTTATCAATTTATGCCTAAGAGAAACTGACTGAGGTGCAACAGGCTGAAGAGGGAGAAGAGCTGATAGTATCATGTTGAAGAATCCGTGATGATGATGATATGCTGTGAGATACACCGATCTGGCCTTTGAGGAGAGAATGGGGAGATGCACCCCTTCCCTGGGCCTAAAGAAGCAACAGACTTGACAGCAATGAGGCTGAGTAGAGGAGCTGGGCTACTTCCCCACGAAACACACCCTCGCTGATCGGCGGGTGGCCAGGACCACAGAAGATGGGAGAGTGGGTGCGTGGAAGTCGCCACCACCACCTTCCAGGCAGAGATGGACCGATAGACAGATGGATAAAAGCACAAGGCTGATGAATACACCTCAAGACAGGAATTATCTGGAAAAATACAGGAACAGTTCAAATCCAAGTTTGAAACTTGGATTCTTGGAAACTTGGATTCTTGAATTCTTGGAAACTCCTGGTTTCCAAGAATTCGTGAAAAGCAAAAGAAAAAGATTGCTGATTGAACTGTTGCACATAATTTTGCTCCTTCCAAAAGCCTAAGTGAAAAAATATTTTTGTCTTTAAAACATAAGCCCACAAAGACAGGGAACATCAGCCTAGCAACACTGGAACCTGGAAGGCACACATGTAGAAACTGATGTAGCAGAAGAAATGAGACTGATTTTCAAGCCCTGGAATAAGCCGAGGATGACCTGGTTTCATCCCCACGGAATTCTCACAGGTTTAGGGGTGGGCTGCACCAGGCACCTCTGAGTGTGGGTGAAGGTGGCACTTGCCTCCAGGGAGAAGAACCAAGAGACACAGGGAGAGACGGAGCCAGGAATCACTGTGGTGTATTCTTAGCCTTCTCGTTATTACTGACTTTCAAACTACAAACATGCTTTACTTTGATAAGCGATAAAAAGGTTTTCCCCAAAAAAGAGATTATCAGCTAACAAAAGGAAATAGATAAACCATAATTGTTCAGGGATAGGAGAAAGAAAAAAATTAAATATTACAGAGACTCAATCTACTTTAGTAGCTACCCCACCCCCCAAAAGAATACATACAACTGAAAACTAATTATTTCTTAAAAAACCTGAGCAAGTCACACAAAGCAAAAAGAAGATGCTTTTTCATATAAAAATGGTTATGGAGAAATGATGTACAGGGCAGAAAACAGAGACTCCATTCAGCAGAGAACCAAGAGGAGTGCCAAAAGAAGAAGAACAAATTCTTCAGAAGGAAAAAAAAATACGGATATAAGAGAAGAAGGATTTCTTGAAACAGAGATTAGAATCTGTAGATCAAAGGGGAAATCTGCAACACCAGAAAAATTTATATGAGAGCAATTAAACCAAGATATCCTGGTTTGAAGTCACTGATTATCAAAAAGAAAGAATCACTGGAAGAAAGCAAGGCAAAAAAGAATCGTAAGACATCTAGGTAGACTAAACAGAACACATTAAGAAAAGAAAAACCTTAGTCATCGCAGACTTGTCCACGTCAAACACTGTCAGGTAAGAAGGGAGAAATGTCCATCCTGTTCTGAACAAAGGCAAAGTGACTCAATGATGTTTTCTTAACCAAATTACCGTTCAAGTAGAACAGACAGGCATTCTCAAGCGTTCAACAATGTAAACAGTCCAATGCTCATGGCCCCTTCTTTTGAACTCCAGATGACAAAATCTGGCCAACCAAGGAATAAATCAAACTCAGGATCTCAGATAAGAAATTATAGTTTTAAAACACTGGGACTGCCCTGGTGGTCCAGTGGCTAAGATTCCACACTCCCAGTGCAGAGAGCCTGGGTTCAATCCCTGGTCAGAGAACGAGATCCCACACGCCGCAACTAGGGGTTTGTGTGCCTCAGCGAGAATCAAGGATCCCGCGTCCTGTGCCTGGGACTCAGCGCAGCCAAATAAATGCATACATTTTAAAATGACTGTTTAATAAGAGTCTAAATATAGAATGAAGGTTAAAGAGTGGGAATCTAGTGGCAGAACACACTGTACATGTTTAATCTGATATTTTTAAAATAGAAAAACATTAACAAAAACTGTTGGAACAGCAAGTATATAAACATTTATTTTCTCATTTTTTTTCCTTTGGCATAGGGTCAACGGAGAATAAAGTTGAAATGGTAGTTGTAAAAAGTACAATGATTCCAATCTATGATAGCTTTTTATAACTTCATTTTTGAACTATCTCTTGTAGCAGGGGTGTGTGTATATATATATACATACACATACACCTGAAGTTCAGCAATTGCTTCATTTTTCACTAGTTACCTTTCTGTAGGTTAAATTAAATTAAAATTCAATGTAATGTTTTTAACTAAAACTCGTACATATAATCTGAATATTCTAAAATTATTTTATTTCTTATCTCCATGTGTCTATATATGATGTGTGTACATATTATAATGGTGAATAATAACCAAATGTTCACAATGATTATTTCTGAAAAGTGGGATTTGGGATGATGTTAACGCTCTCCTTTGTTCTTTTTTCGTATTGTGTGTAATTTTTTGTAACAGGAATTTGTTATTTTAATAGAACCAATAAAATCACTTCAAAGGAGAGAAAGAGAAACTTCTTTTGAAATATGGAGTACAGCCTTGAAAAACCATTACTCTTTGATCTCAGGGTGGAGTTAGGCTAGTTGGGTAGGAATGGGATGGGATGAAAACAATTAGGTGATAACTCCCAAGCTGAGGAAATAAATAATAACGGCTGATCTTGTGTGGTGCTTCCTCCATGCCAGGTATGGCTAAATGCTCTGCATTCATTATCTCCTTTTATCCTTAAATAACCCTATGCAGGACCACTCTTCAGGACAATCACTTATGGATTGGAAGGCTGAGCATACAGCATTCCAGGAGACACTGTTCACATGACCCCCATGTCTGGCACACTCTGGAGTTTTGCAGGGGACAAACTGCAGCACATGTGGACCCGCAGCACTGGCACCCCCTTTTCTCAGATAGCGCTCCCCAAGTGGCTCCTATGGTAAAGCGTCTGCCTATAAGTCAGGAGACCCGGATTCAATCCCTGGGTCGGGAAGATCTCTTGGAGAAGGAAATGGCAACCCACTCCAGTATTCTTGCCTGGAAAATCCCATGGACGGAGGAACCTGGTGGGCTATAGTCCAGGGGGTTGCAAAGAGCCGGACACGACTGAGCGACTTCACTTTCACTTTTCTCAGATAAGGAAAACTAAAACTTACAGACATTAAGAGAATTGTCCCAGATCACAAACCTGGGAAGCAGTAGAAGCCAGACGCAAAGCCTGATCTACCTGACTAAATCCTGAACTACGAACCTATAACACACAAACCAGTGGCCCCTGAGCAGGTAGCAGGTGGGCTGGGTGAGAGGGGGCTGGCGGTGGCGGTTCAGTCCAGTTCAGTCGCTCAGTCGTGTCCGACTCTTTGCGACCCCATGAATCGCAGCACGCCAGGCCTACCTGTCCATCACCATCTCCCGGAGTTCACTCAGACTCACGTCCATCAAGTTCGTGATGCCATCCAGCCATCTCATCCTCTGTCGTCCCCTTCTCGTCCTGCCTCCAGTCCCTCCCAGCATCAGAGTCTTTTCCAATGAGCCAACTCTTCACATGAGGTGGCCAAAGTACTGGAGTTTCAGCTTTAGCATCATTCCTTCCAAAGAACACCCAGGGCTGATCTCCTTCAGAATGGACTGGTTGGATCTCCTTGCAGTCCAAGGGACCCTCAAGAGTTTTCTCCAACACCACAGTTCAAAAGCATGACAGCAACAACTATTTCCCTGTGTGTGCTAAGTCGCTTTAATCGTGTCTGAATCTGTGTGACACCATGGACCGTAGCCCGCCTGGCTCCTCTGTCCACAGGGTTCTCCAGACAAGAATACTGGAGTGGGTAGCCATGCCCTCCTCCAAGGGGTTCTTCCCGACCCAGGGATCGAACCCCCCTCTCTTATGTCTCCTGCATTGGCAGGCAGCTTCTTTACCATTCGCACCACCTGGGAAGCCCATTTCCTTATAGCCTTTGATTCCCGTGTAGCCTTTGGGTATCTCAATGTGGACTAACATAAGAATATTCTAACCAACAGTGAGGTTGTTCTGACAATAACAGTTTATATACACAAATGTGTAAAATGACTTTTGCCCGTGACTTAGGTGCTTCCATGCTGAATCAGATTAATCCCTGATTTTTTCCTTCTGGCAGTCTGCCCACCCCTCACCAGTGATCTGGTATCCTTTCAAAAGGTTTCTTAAGAGGTTAGCTCACCTTTAGCTCAAATTTGACACCAAAATTAAGAAAAATTCATTTTTGGATCCTAAAGAAAATGTTGACAGCCACAGAACAATGTTTATAGCACTTATCATGACAATATGAAAATATAGGCCCTAATAGATGTTATTTGATGACAGTCAAAATGGTTACTTGATAAAAGGACAAACTTCAAAGTGATGTCTGGTAACTCATTTATTAATACACAAAACACAACCCTACAGGGCTTTCTGTCCTGCCCTTCACACAGGTATGAGTGCATTGAAACTGATAATACAGTAAGCAACCTGCTCTCTCCTAAGGGAGGCCTTGAGTGGAGTAGTGGGTGGGATTCCCTGACATCCTGGGAAGATAGCTAATCTGAATTTCAATGCCATTTCACTAGGGTTCCTCCCTGCAAATGCCAAATGCCACCTTATGCGCCAAAGCCTCATACACATCTTAGTGTGGATTCTTTTTGTCCTAACCTAAGACAACATTTAACTGAGGCCACTTAAGGAGCAGGAGTTGTCACTGGGGCTAAGAGAAAAGATGCTGTCTTTTGAAGATGGGTTGGGAACCTTTGGTAGGCTGGGACACGTTATCTAGCCAAAGGGGAATTGATGATCTGGGAGCCAAGAAAAGAGAGCTAAAGGGAAGAAAGAGAACTCAGAACACAATAGAGAAGAGGAAAAAAGCTTCCATTTTGCTGCCCATAGGCACCAGGGAGTATGCCCCAAACATCAAAATCTATTAGAACTCCTATAACTGAGTTAATATATCTTATGGCTGAAAATCTGTATCTACCGAGTTTTCCCCAATGTCTTCATCTGCTCCAACTCAGTGCTTTAATTTGGGCCAGTGTTTCATTCGGGAAAAAAGAGGAAGATGAGGGAGATTTCTGTATGTGCCCCTACATCTGCCAAGTCCCTATTCAAAGAACTTTAGAACTCTTGCCATCAAATGAATGCATAGATTCTACTATAGTGTGAAAAATGTTATCGATCTCACATCTAATTTTCATCTTGCCACTAGATGTGATTCCAGCATCATGAAGCTTTCCGGAGATATTCAATTCATCAGAAATGAGCACCAGCAACTTGAAAAAACAATTCAGGAGCTGATGTCTTCCCTACAAACTGTTTCTAAGAACTTGGATATGAGGGTAACTGAAAAATTTTGAAACTCTTATGTACTACTGCTAGAAGTAAGGGCTTCTTAGATGGCGCTAGTGGTAAAGAACTGGCCTACCAACTCAGGAGATGTAAGAGATGTGGGTTCGATCCCTGGGATGGGAAGATCCCCTAGGGAAGGAAATGGCAATCCATTCCAGTGTTCCTGCCTGGAGAATCCCATGGACAGAGGAGCCTGGCAGGCTCCAGTCCATGGGGTCGCAGAGAGTCAGACATGACTGAGCACAGCACCTTCACCTTCACAGGCACTGCTTTAATGAAAAGAGCCAGTGCAAACTCTTCGATGCCCTACTTTGTCATGTGCCTTATGTGAGAGAAACACATCTCTGAAGGCATCTGGGCAGAACAAAGTGGGAACCCTTTGGAAACTGGGGGAGATGAGAGCCTGGTGCTTGATTATTTGTTCATGGGAGTCCGTTTATAGAAAGCAGAAGGTACAGAGGAGGCAGAAAGTTTACCGCAGCCCCATCGGGCTGGTCCATCTCCCTACAAACCCACCTAAGCAGTCCTAATGGTTTGGTGGTTGATTATCTTAGTTTTTCAAGGTAATCATATCAACAACAAATCATAACAGCTTTATCTTTAGTTTTCTGATTACTTAATGCTTTGACCAGAACTTCCAGAACATTGTTACATAAAAGTGGTCAAAGAAGACAGCTTATGTAGTTCCTGATTACACTGGAAATGTCTTTGCTGTTGGCTATTGGTTTGATTTATTCTTAATTATATTAAGAAAGTACCCATCAATTCCTACTTTACTTAAATTTTATTAGAACTGAACATTTAACTTTATAAAATGCCTTTTGGACATTAATAAATGCCTAATTCAGCATGATTGGTTTTTTGTTGTTAGCTTGTTTATTTTTTTGGCCTTCTAATGGGCTATGTCAAAGCATTTCCCAATGCTGAAACATTCTGGCATTTCTGTAATGAAAACTGTACAGTCTTTGTAATAACTCAGTATTTAATTTTGTATCTAACTTCAAAGGTGATATTAGATTCTAGTTTCTCTCGCCTTAGTTTAAGATAACATGATTCAAAATCAAGTCTATATGAGAAAATACACCCTGAGAATTTCCACTTCCATGTCTGTCCCCAGTAATCACCCATTCATGCTACTCACATGGAACCATTTTTATTAGCCTATTATGAATCCTTTCCATATGCCTTTACAGGTAGCTCAGTTCAGTCCAGTCACTCAGTCGTGTCTGACTCTTTGTGACCCCATGAACCACAGCACGCCAGGCCTCCCTGTCCATCACCAACTCCCAGAGTCTACCCAAACCCATGTCCATTGAGTCGGTGATGCCATCCAACTATCTCATCCTCTGTCGTCCCCTTCTCCTCCTGCCCTCAATCTTTCCCAGCATCATGGTCTTTTCAAATAAGTCAGCTCTTCGCATCAGGTGGCCAAAGTATTGGAGTTTCAGCTTCAACATCAGGCCTTCCAATGAACACCCAGGACTTTACAGGTAGAAGCAAATACAAATTCATATTCTTCAGTTCAGTTGCTCAGTCATGTCCAGCTCTTTGCGACCCCATGAATCACAGCACACCAGGCCTCCCTCTCCATCACCAAGTCCTGGAGTTCACTCAGACTCACGTCCATCGAGTCAGTGATGCCATCCAGCCATCTCATCCTCTGTCATCCCCTTCTCCTCCTGCCCCCAATCCCTCCCATAATCAGAGTCTTTTCCAGTGAGTCAACTCTTCTCATCAGGTGGCCAAAGTACTGGAGTTTCAGCTTTAGAATCATTCCTTCCAAAGAAATCCCAGGGTTGATCTCCTTCAGAATGGACTGGTTGGATCTCCTTGCAGTCCAAGGGACTCTCAAGAGTCTTCTCCAACACCACAGTTCAAAAGCACCAATTCTTCAGCACTCAGCCTTCTTCACAGTCCAACTCTCACATCCATACATGACCACTGGAAAAACCATAGCCTTGACTAGACGGACCTTAGTCGCCAAAGTAATGTCTCTGCTTTTGAATATGCTATCTAGGTTGGTCGTAACTTTTCTTCCAAGGAGTAAGCGTCTTTTAATTTCATGGCTGCAATCACCATCTGCAGTGATTTTGGAGCCCCAAAATATAGTCTGATACTGTTTCCCCATCTATTTCCCATGAAGTGACGGGACCAGATGCCATGATCTTCGTTTTCTGAATGTTGAGCTTTAGGCCAACTTTTTCACTCTCCACTTTCACTTTAACATATTATAAGTGTATTACTATGCACCTGTTTTTTTCTAAACAGACATATCCTAGAGACCCATCCTATCAGCACACGGAGGGCTTCCTCATTCTTTTTCACAACCATGTACTCTTCCTCTGTGTAGTAGCTCATTTAATCAGTCTCTCATGGATCAACATTTGGATTCTTTTCACCAATTTGCTTTTTCAAACAATGCTACAGTGTGTAACCTTGCACTTACGTCATTTTGTATGTCTGTAGAATAAACACCCAGTGGTGGGATTGTGGGGTCAAAGGTACTGTGCTTGTTCTCTTAAAAGATCTTGCTCTCTGCAGAGTTTTTACCATATTGCATACCCACCAGCAATATATAAAATGTCCTATATCCCCATTGCCTCAACACGGAGTGTTGTTTGACTTTTGATTTTTACCTTTCTTAAAGGAAAAGACATCTGTTTTAATTAGCCTTTCTTACACGTTTTCATTTATTTAAGAGCTAGTTGTATTTCTTTTCCAGTGAGCTACCTGTTCATATCTTTTGTCCACTTCTCTACTGGGCTATTGCCCTCTTTCTTTTCAATTTCCAGGAGCTCTTTATACGTTAGCAAGGTGAGCTGATTCCCTATAGTGTGAGCTGCAAATAGTTTTCCAGTTTTTCACATCTTCCTACTTTTGGTTTGCACATGGTCTCTATTTATAGCTGAATTTATCAGTCTTCTTTTTACATGTGTATGTGGCTTCTGAGATTTGAAGTCACAGAGCTTCCTCACACAAAGGCGTGAAAGAATTGCTTATATTTTCTTCTAACACTTTCAGGGCTTTATTTATATTCAAATCCTTGATCCATTTTGGAATTTTTTTCTAAAATAGAATTGCCTTCACTATCATTTTAATTATTGAGACCTTGTAGTGTTTTTAATATCTGATAGGGCTAGTCTCTCCACTGTTTCTTTTTTCCCTTTTCCTAGTGATAACTGCTTTTGCAAATGATTTTAAGATTAGTCTGTCTAGGTCCAGCAAGTAAACTGACAGATAACTCTGCTTTAATTTTAATTGAAATAATGTAAAATTTAAAAATTAACTTTCAAACTGACATAGTCATAATGCTGAGTGTTTTATCCAAGAACATAGGGTACTTTCCATTTGCTCAGTTTTGCTTTTATATCCTTCAGAAGTGGTTTCAAATTTTCCTCATGTAGATTTGTTTATCTTAAATATATTTTGAGACTTCATCCTTTTTTTTAGTTAATTGTTATGGGGCTTTTATTATATCTTCTAACTACTTGTTAGTTGTGTATTATAAAGGCTGTATTAATTTATACTTCATGAATTATCTTCTTGATTATAGTAATTTTTCATTTGGTCTTTGGTTTTTCCAGACACAATAATATGATTTGTAAGTAAAAATAATTTGGCCTCACCTTTTTCCATTTTCATATACATAATTTCTTTTCTCTAAGTGTTTTGAATAATAACTCTGGTACAATATTAAGTAATAATGCAGAGACAGAGGGCATCCTGGTCTTGTTCCTGACTTCAACAGAAATGTCACCAGTGTTTCCCCTCTGATGGAAGAAATAAACTTTCTCGATAAATCTGTTTCTTGATGACTCAGACTGTAAAGAATCTGCCTGCAGTTCAGGAGACCCAGGTTCAATCCCTGGGTCAGGAAGATTCCCTGGAGAAGGAAATGACTACCCACTCCAGTATTCTTGCCTGGAGAATCCCATGGAGAGAGGAGCCTGGCAGTTGCAAAGGGCTGGACACAACTGAGCGACTAACACAGCAGCATTCCTATTTTACTAAGGTTTTGCAAATCAAGAAAGTTTATAAAAGTAAATGCCTTGTGATATAATGGACCGCATAATGACTATAGTTAACAATTCCAAGTTGCATATTTGAAAGCTGCTAAGAGAGCAGATCCTATGTTTAAAATGTCCTAAGTTATTTCACTTGGAATTTATTTGTGCTCATGTCAGAATTCTACCTAGAAATTCCGAAGGCCTGACCTTAGACCACTCAGGTGTTTTCTTTGCAGAGCCCAATTGTGCACTGCAGCATTTATTCAATAGCATTTGGTGAGCCTGTACCATTGGTCATCCAATGTGTCCTGAGGATATAGTGGTGATAAAAGATAGAATGGCTTATATTGTAACTGGGGAGACAAAGAAAAGCAACAATCAAACCAACAAACTGATAAATCAATGTCAATAGCATGCTTTTGTTATATCATTCGATGGTTTCTTATCAAAAAGATTATTACAGACAGCAGAATGGAACATGCCCCCATTGTTCTTTCCCTGAAGGTAGTGCTATAACTGTTGAATCATTCCTTTGACAAAAATCATTTTCAAATGCAAGCATGCTTTAGGCTCAAGTCTTTATTCCGGGCTCCTTTAGGAATAAAGTATAATGAATGTAAGTGCTAGTGGTTTTGTTCACACACGAAAAAGCTCCCTTTTGTACTTTCATTAGGTAATGCAGCTCTTAGAAAAGATAGAGGCTTCAAGTTCTGAGCAAATCTCAAATTTAAAGATGGTCCAGGGGGATTATCGCCACGAAATGAACCTTTTGGAGTTCAAGTAAGTGAATGGAAGATTTTTAATTCTGTTTAATGCATTCCAAAGGATTTTGCCTGATGAAAGCATTAGCACTCCTATTCCAGGAATTTGAACCTGGCCAAGAAATAAAGCAACACAGTGATGCGCAGATAATATTTTATACTAGAGGGATTCATACCATATTTTAATAGAAGAAATATGCATATTAATTTGCCATTCTCATTTGCATAATATCTCAACTGAAATGACACTTTCTGATAAGAGTACAATTTTAACTTATCAATTGTACACTAAAATGCCTCAAGGTAAAGCACAACTGAACATAGATTCCATGAAGTTATCAAATAATTTTTTTAAGTTGATTCATTAGCTTTTCCTTTAAGATTTCTTCTAAGACCCTCTGCTTGCTTCTTTTCAGTATCCCTATTTGAATACTATTTGTAATCCCATGTTACAGTTTTCTCCTGTACAATGGAGAAAGCAGTAAAGAAGACAAGACTCCACACTCAAATTATTGGCCTCCTTATCCTCAACTCCTCCTTTCTTATTTAAATAACCACCATTTCCTCACTTCATAGTACCAGCAAAGGAAATTCTAGGTACTTAGATGCTACCACCTTGTGGCTGAGTCACTCAGTCCGGTCTGACTCCGTGAACCCATGACTGCAGCACACCAGGCTGCCCTGTCCTTCTGTACCTCCCAGAGTTTGCTCGAGCTTATGTCCATTGAGTCAGTAATGTCATCCAACCATCTTGTCCTCTGTCTTCTCTTTCTCTTTCTGCCCTCAGTCTTTGCCAGCATCAGGGTCTTTTTCCAGTGAGTCAGCTCTTCACAGTAGGTGGCCAAAGTATTGAAGCTTTAGCATCAGTCCTTCCAGTGAATATTCTGAGTTAACTTCTTTTAGGATTGACTGGTTTGATCTAGCTGTCCAAGGGACTCTCAAGAGTCTTCTCCAGCACCTTCACTATGGTCCAACTCTCATATCCACACATAACTACTGGAAAAACCATAGCTTTGATTATATGGACCTTGGTCGGCAAAGTGATGTCTCCGCTTTTTAATACGGTATCTAGGTTTGTCACAGCTTTTCTTCCAAGAAGCAAGTGTCTTTTAATTTTGTAGCTGCAGTCACTGTATGCAATGATTTTGGAGCTCAAGAAAATAAAGTCTGTCACTGTTTCCATTGTTTCCCCATCTATTTGCCATGAAGTGATGGGACTGAATGCCATAATCTTCATTTTTTGAATGTTGAGTTTTAAGCCAGCTTTTTCACTCTCCTCTTTCACCTTCATCAGGAGGCTCTGCCCCTTCTATTCTTGTTCTTTCTCCTCTCTGTCCCACATCACTTCAGCTTAATGTCTTGGTCAAATCATAATCATGAATATACTTTCTCTCCATTCTCCTCCATCTCTACCATATTTCATTAAACCTAAGTGCCATCAACTATAAAATGTACCAGTATATTCTTGTACCTCTAAGACTTGAAGCTAACAACTGAACAGTGTATGCTAAGTCGCTTCAGTCATGTCTGACTCTATAACTCTATAGACTGTACTCTGCCAGGCTCCTCTGTCCATGGGATTCTCCAGGCAAGAATACTGGAGTGGGTTGCCATTCCCTTCTCCAGAACATCTTCCCAGACTCATGGCTCGAAATTGGGTATTGCACATTGCAGGCAGATTCTTTACCATCTGAAACACCAGTGGTCATCACCAAAACTCAAAGAGAAATAGGTGTCTTGGGTAAACAGAAAATACCTGCTTTCTTCATTCTCTAAAAATGCTTGTCTAGGTTCTTAAATTCTAGCACAATGAAGGTGCTCAGTAAATATCTATGTCATGTTTGATCTAATCCTTTTAGTTTAGAATTAAGATAAAGTGTCCACAGGAGAAATAGAAAAGTAAACTGTTTCTAGAAGTACAGTTTAAGAATGGATTTTATTGGAGAGAAAAGGAACTTCTTATCTGGAGTGGAAGACTGGCTTAAAGCGGTCAAGAATATTAAAAAACCGAAAAGAGGGGGAAAGTAAATGTTTGAGATCTAGGGATGACTGCTTCACTGATGCTGTTGCCTACTTTTTCCACCTTCAGTCCTGTGGGAAATTGGCTTATAGATGAATCATCTAAATAGTTAAATCTGAATCTGGACACTTCTGTAATTGGAATCCTTCCTCAACTGAAATAATGAAGTCTTAAAATTTCATTAGTATTACAGTACTTAGTAGTTTATAAGCCATATTTTTTCCCAGGCAAATACTTATTAGTCTATAATTCAATTACACAATAGACTTTTATTTAAAATTTCTCCACTTATTTTATAAATTAAAAAGTAGGATGTATCATTGTAACAAATAAAATAAGGTAAAGATAGAAATAGAGGTCACCATTCAGGCTTCCTAATGTAACCAGTGTGAACACCAGGAATGTATTTTTCCTCACTTTCCCCCTTGTTGATACAAATATGTAACAGAAAAGGGAGATTTTATGTACATACTATATAATATGTATTTAGCATAGATTATATATGAGAGAACATGGGTTTTTAAAATAAATCCTATACACATTACTCAATAACTTTTTTTTCAGTATATGTTGGTATCTCTCTAAATCAGTGAATATTATTCTAGCATTATTTTCACAGCTGCATAATATTTTAACTTACAGATATGCCATAATTAATTCAACTGATAAATAGATCTTTTCCAGTTTATAGCTACCAGTTTATACAAACAAAAATTATTTTATGTGTATCCTTAAATTTCCTTAGATATCGGTATTTTTATTCCTATAGGCAAAATTCCTAGGTGAGAGTTTATGCTTGTATTTATTTTTATAAATTTATTTCTAAAAATGTTGTAGCAATTTACTCATACCAGCAACGCCTGAGAAGGAGCATTCTTATTTCTGTGCATTCGTATTCACACTGAGTATTCTTTTTAATATTTGCCAATTAAAGGGTGAAAAATAGCATCTCTTTCATTTGCATTCCCTTCACCCTTTGAATTTCTGTGAATTGCCCATTTTTTACCATTTATTTTCAACACTTTATCTACTGGTAGGATTCCTTCACATTAGAGATATTAACCCTTTGAGCTATATATTACAAAGTATTCTGTTCAAAGAGAAAGTGAGGTGGGTAGGGCTTTTTTTTTTTTTCAATCAGAGCACTTTTCAAAGCAAAGTGGGTGGAGTATAGTATTTGCTTTACTTTTTTAAGAAAAAAGAAAACTCTTTCTGAACAAAGAGACTAAAAGCTTTTAATAACATTAAAGGGGAAGTTCAATTGGCAACTTTTCCCATTTAGAAATTTTAACAAATTCAAGTTTGATGGTAGATGAAGCATATTTTATTAATATATTGAACTTAAAAGCCAGAATATTGTCTGGGAGATTTCTAGTGAGTTCTGTGCTTTGGCACAGAAGGGATCATTTGATCTGACAAGGAGACACACAGGCTGGGTCATCTGGACCTCTGCACTGAGCCTCCTCTTTCCAGAAGGGCCTTAGTGAGATGGTCAGCTAAGAAGTGTCCTCAGCCAACAACGGAGTGCTTACAGAGCAAGTCTCAGGCATCATGAACTGCGGCTGCCCTTCAACAAGCAGCGACCAGAGGCAGCTCTCCCTCGAGGGCTCTTGCTGCTGCTGCTGTTCAGCTGATAGTGAATTATAAGAAAAAGCATTTGGCCAGTGAACCAAATGCCCAGAGTCAAGTCTTACTACACAGCTTTGAAGGTGCTGCCATGGTAGAAAACAAATCAGAGCAAGGACCTGTCATTCGTCTTCGTATCCTCAGCACCCAGCACATTTAGGTACGAACAGAAACCAGTGAATGAAGGAATGTGTTGAGCATCTATAATACTTAAGCTGTGCTTTGGAAAATCCAAAGATACAATCATGACCATGGACGGTAGGGGAGAAAACACACAAATAAGTAAAAAGCTCATTAACAGGTAAAGTGAAAGTTGAGATATTAAATGAAATATATCAGGCAGAAATAATAAATATTCATTATCATTTATAAACGCCTACCAATCACTAAGGGCTTCCCAGGTGGTTCACATGGTAAAGAATCTGCCTGCCTAGAAGGAGACGTCACTTCGATCCCTGAGTTGGGAAGATCCCCTGGAGAAGGAAATGGCAACCCACTCCAGTACCTTTGCCTGGGAAAATCCCACGGACAGAGCAGCCCGGCGGGCTACAGTCCATGGGGTCATAAAGAGTTGGACACAACTTAGTGACTAAACCACCACCGCCCACCCCCCCACACCAATCACTAAATGCCCATGCAGCTCATGTGCACTCAGCCCTGCTAGCTGGGTCTTATCTTCATTTCAAACACAAGGTAACTCATAATCATGGAAATTAAATAATTTGCCCAAAGTCACACAGTAAGAAAGTGTCTGACTCCAAATCTCAGGCTATTTGTGTCAATCTGTGATGCTTCCATCTCATAACTTCACATATTATAGTAAACTAACTGTGCTATGACCAAGATAGACAGCATTTTAAAAAGCAGAGACATTACTCTGCCAACAAAGGACCATCTAGTCAAAGCTATGGTTTTCCTGGTAGTCATGTATAGATGTGAGAGTTGGACTATAAAGAAAGCTGAGCACAGAAGAATTGATGCTTTTGAACTGTGGTGTTGGAGAAGACTCTTGAGAGTCCCTTGGACTGCAAGGAGATCCAACCAGTTCATTCTAAAGGAGATCAATCCTGAATATTCAGTGGAAGGACTGATGCTGAAGCTGAAACTCCAATACTTTGGCCACCTGATTCAAAGAACTGACTCATTAGAAAAGCCCCTGATGCTGGCAAAGATAGAAGGCAGGAGGAGAAGGGGATGAAAGAGGATGAGATGGTTAGATGGTATCACTGACTCAATGGACATGACTTTGAGCAAGCTCTAGGAGTTGGTGATGGACAGGGAGGCCTGGCGTATTCCATGGGGTCGCAGAGTCATATGTGACTGAGCAACTGAACTGAACTGAACTGTGCTACTGAAATTTAGGAAAGGGAATGATCAGGTGCTCAAAACTGATGGTCTGAGCCTATGAAGATACTAGAATTTAAACTCAAGTACAATTTGTAAGAAACAATAAACAAAAGTCTATCAGAGTGAAGCTGAAATTTCTTTTTAACTAGTGTCACTCATTAAAAACCATAGAACGCTGAGAAGAAATTAATTTGAGGTTATTGGTATAAAGGGCTTCCCCTGTGGCTCAGCTGGTAAAGAATCCACCTGCTATGCAGGAGACCTGGGTTCAGTCCCCGGGTTGGGAAGATCCCCTGGAGAAGGGGAAGGCTACCCACTCCAGTGTTCTAGCCTGGAGAATTCCATGGACTGTATAGTCCGTGGGGTCACAAAGAGTCGGACATAACTGACTTTCGTTCACTCACTATTGGTATAAATTTAGTTCAGAAAGAAGTTTCTTGAAATTTATTTCTTGTTTGTGACATGAAACTTAGATTCTTAGACTCAATCTCTAAAGAAACAATAGTACCTAATCTAAAGGACTTATTCAGATACAAAAAATGAAAACATCTTCTGTGTTTATAACCCACCAAATGGCACTAAATCTTTCTATATTCTCATGTAGTTAGTTAGAGCCACCATCTGAATTCTCAAAAGCCTGGTAATAGTAACAGCTTTCAAGAATTCAAAATATTTATGTCTTCTAAAAAAGTTCATTCAACAGATTGTTAGATGCAAGACCACTGGGTTTGAGACATGAGAGAGCTGGTAAAACTAGCCCAGGATGGAGCTATGTCCTCACTTAGGTATGTCATCTGCAGGGAGGTCACTGGGATACTTGTTCCAAGCCCCACTCTCTGCCCTCACCATTCACTCTCACCACAGCCATGGGTTTCCCAGGTGGTTCAGTGATTAAGAATCACCTGCCAACACTGGAGACACAGGAGGTGAAGTTTCGATCCCTGGGTTGGGAAATCGCTTGGAGGAGGAAATGGCAGCCTACTCCAGTATTCTTGTCAGAATCATCCCATGGACAGAGGAGCCTAGCAGGCTACACTTCATGGGGTCACCAAGACTCAGATGTGAGTGAGCACACCTGTACACGCATGCACACACACACCCCTCTGTACACTGGGCTCTCGTGGTGTCTACAGAGCCCCATTAAATTTTCTTTTACTCTTCTGTGACTTTCTCCTTTATAATTGCCTTTGGTGTGCATTTTAACCTGATTCTATCAGTGTGAAAAAATGTTCAAAATCAGCCTTTATCTCATGTTTGTGCTAGTGAGCTCTCTGGCCATAATTTAAAAGTCTGATTTATGATTTAAGGAAAAGGAAAGAAAAAGTTACCTATCACTCCATCTGTCTATCTACCTACTCACCTATGTAACTACATCTTATCAAAATACTCCCATAACTGGTGATGCAGAGAATTTGAGAACTAAAATATGTCATCTAAGATAAATTCATCCTATTGAGATTATACTTGTATGTTCTATAATTAACAGAACAACAATTCTTATATGGCAAATCATGTCCATTATGCTACGGAAAAGTCAAAAGAAAGGAAAACGTTTATATAAACCACTATTTTTATCCTTTTTACCTTTCAAGGAGAATGCTTTTAAATAATGCCTTTCTATTTTAATAAGCTAACAATAGACAGGATATGACCTCTGTTACCAGGAAAGTGAGTTTCCAGTTACAGGCAAAACCTTGTGATAAGACGATCATAAAAAGTAATTCATTCTTTATGGTTTATTTTAATTTCAGATTTTCAATTACTGCCATGTCCTTCCAGAGATATTACCTGGGTACATTTAATGGTTCCTTGATTTTCAGAGGGATTTTAATATTTTATTACTCATGAGAGCAAATGTTCTCATTTATTTACACAGTGAAGGTGAGAACTGAAGGACAGATTCTTGATGGTAAAGCTATCTTATTTATCTGGGGATTTACTCTCCCACTTAACCATCACAATTAATCCTTTCACGAGAGAGAAGGGAAGATGAAAATCAAAGATTAGGTCTCTAAATAGCCTGACATGTCTATGATTTGCTATTTGTTAACAGCCCTAATATAATGTATTCAATGAGAAAGAATAAATCATTTATTCAGCCTCTGCTTAACTGAGCATTTCTATATTCCAGGCATGGTTCACAGCCATGAACAAAGCAAAATCCTTGCCTTCACTTTCTAGTGGAGAAGACCTACATATTATGTATCATGTGATGATGAGCATTTTGAAGAAAAATAAAGAAGGGTAAAGGAATAGGGAGTGTCAAGAAAATTTTCTGTGATAAGGTTGTGAAGTGAAGTGAAGTCGCTCAGTCATGTCCGACTCTTTGTGACCCCATGGACTGTAGCCTACCGGGCTCCTCCGTCCATGGGATTTTCTGGGCAAAGGTACTGGAGTGGGTTGCCATTTTCTTCTCCATAGTGATAAGGTTGTGCTTAAATATAAATATAAATGAAATTAGGGCAGGAGCCATTGTATATTCTCAGGAAGAGTGTTCACTAAAAGATTGTCCACCTACCATTGGGGGGCTAATTTATCTGAGATGCAACATCTGTCAACAGCCAGCAGCACAAGTGTTTAAAAAGCAAGCTTAAACTAAGAATAGGAAGAATAATCAACTTTACCTTCTTCACTATTGAGAAACTTACCCACATCAAGGATAAGTTTCTATGCTGATGCTTTCTATGTGAAAAATATTCCTCTCTGTATCAAAAAGTGTTAATTCAGAAAGATGGAGACCAGAATTTAGCTATTACACTGCAACAAATATAAGTACTGAAAAAGTAACTCCCTTTTCCGTTTCTGGATTTCATCATCCAAATCTGAGTTTCTCAATCTTGGCACTATTAGCATTTTGGAAGGATAATTCTTTGTTATGAGACTGCCCTGTTCACAGTAGGATGCTCACCCACCATGGCTCAATAGCATCTCCCATTCATGACAACCAAAAACGTCTCCAGACATTGCTAACTGACCCTGAGTCTACATAAAAATGGAAATGACCTACTATTATCTTTTCCAACTGATAGTCCAAACACTTTTTCAGGAGAGCTAAGCAGCATGCAATACGGTACATGTCTAGCATGCCTTAGGCAACTTCCAGTGATAAATGTCACACACCAAATTAGCTGCATGTAACTTTTCCTGAAACCATTAGAGTAACTATTATTTCAAGTAACCCCACAGTTTAAGGTAGTCTGAATATTCTCAATAACAAATGACATGCCCTTTTCCTGCGATCTAATATTTAGCCTAAACAGAATTTGAACATGACATCTTATCATGAGTAAATCACAAGCAGAAAACATCTTCAGAAACCACTCCCCAGCCCCATCACCCCTCTTCTCAATCATTTCAGATGAGGACTCCCCCTCACGCTCTTAGCCACTCTGCAGTGAATTTTCAAACTGATGACAGGAGATGGCACACGCAGATGGCACAGGCCTTTCTCTGTGTGTGTGTACATGTGTTCCAGGCTGTGCAAATGGGTGCTGACGGCAGGGACCCAGTATGTGCTCCCTTACCCACCCCCATCACCCCTAAGTGTTTGCTGGGCACATGGACCCTCATCATCAAAAAAAGGCAGAGTTTTCAATAAATGTTGGTTTTATGCATAAATTTACTTATTAAAATAGAACTACTTTGCCCCCTAGATTTAATTCCCTTTCATTGAATCTATACGAGGGAATGGAGAACCATCAAAAACGGATAGAAAACCAGATCATCAAATACGAACAAGAGCAGCTCAGCCGTGCAAACCAGTGTCTGGCCCTCCTGCAGGAGAAGCTGGTAAGGGCTCTGTTATCCCCTGTCTAGATGTGAGCGGTGAGTTTGGGTCTCGAGAGCCACACTTGAAACCTCACAGTAACCTTCAGCACCTCAGTAACTGACTTTGTAGCACTGGAATAGGAATCCAGAGGCCTGCCTTCTGGTCCTGCCTGCCACTCCTCAATTCTGTGCACTCCCACGCCTCCTGGTATCTCTCCCTGTACCAGAATAACACAAAGAGAGCTTTTTAAAGTACAGATTCCTGGTCCCAACCCAGAGCTGAAGCATCAGACACTCCAGAGCCTCCCCTGGGGATCTGCTCCAGGATAAGCTCCTTGGGTGATGCTCAGATATGATAAAACCTGAAAACTGCCTTAAACAAGTCGTTTTTACCTGCCTGGAAATCCACTGGTAGATCAGAGGAGGTTTTTTTCCAAAACTCCTTCTCCAGGGCAGACCTTGTAGAGACACCCCCAGGCTTCGGGGTGAGGCGACAGGCACATATAGGAAATCCATCGCAGGCTCGCTTCTCCAACCAGCAATGCCGGCCACGCTGCTGAGCCCCGACCGGAGAGCTGCACGGCCAGCCTTGCAGGTGATTCAGATAAGACGATTCTGGAACTTCAGGAGAGCGGCTTTCGGCAGCCCGGGAAAGGACGCTCCCGTTACTCAACCTGAGCTTGTTGACATGGATGGAGGCAGGAGTCCCAGAAAGGGAGGTCAACATTACAACTTTATCACTGATACGGCTGTTGAAGGACGTGTGGTTCGACCTGCAGCCAAGCGGGCCCGCTGGTTCTGCTCCGGGTTTAGGCGAGGCTCCTCCACCGGTTCTAGGCGGCCCTAGGTGAGAACGCGGTCATCTGCGGGCAAAAGGCGCCTATCACAAGGAAGAGAGGATGGAACCCACCGCATTTCTCTCTTCCCAGCAGGGGAGTGAGGAGGAGCAAAGAAGCTTGTTTGTTTCAGGCTGCCTCTGAAGCCCCACCCTGCTGCATGTTAGAATCACCTGGGGAGCTTGTAAATACCATCAACTCCTGAGTTCAGCCCCATTAAATCAGAATTGTGTGTAGGGGTAGGGTGGGGTTGAGGGGGTGGATAATGGGCCAGGTGATTCTAATAGAAAGCAGAGATGGAGAATCACTGTTCTGCCTGAAGCCTGTCCACATAAAGATAGGAAGCTCAGGGAATAAGAACCTCTAATACTTAGGAGAATGTCCCAGGAGCTCAAGTCAAGCAGGATGTAAAATGCCTTCCTTGGCAACACTTCTTTAAATGCTACAATTCCTATTCCTCCGGGCATTTCACAAGGACCACAGCCCTTTCTCTTCTCCCATAGCATGTAGAATTTCAGAAACTACAAATGAACAAGGCCAAATCAAGGAATTAACGTACACTTGTGAATAGCTTTAGATCCAAGGGAACCTGGTTTGGAAACTCATGTTTATCACAAGAAAGCAAACTTGTTAAAACGCATTCTCTAAGATGAAATTCAAATCCACAGAGGTTTTCAGCAGTTTTAACACATGACCTATTTTGTAGGATATGTCTGAAAAAAACATGGAAGAAAAATTACTGAAGCTTTCAACCAAGTTAGAGAATTTCATTAACACAGAGAAGTATGAAGCAGATCTAAACAAAATAAAGCATACAGAAAATAAACTGTCCAAGAAGATGAGCCAGCTGGAAAAGCACACCTGGGATGAATTAGAGAAAATGCAGGATGAATACCAATCAGGTGAGCAGGTACCTTTAACTGAGTCAAGAACATCAGTCCTTTCTTATCCAGTCCTTCAGGGTTTTCTACTTTAAGCTAATGGCCAGGGAGCAATCTTGTCAGTAGTCAAGTGACATCCTTTGTATTTCATCCGACTTTCCTAAATAACCCATAGAATGTCAGCATATCACCGGAGGGAAGGTAAATATGCAAATTTAGTTTCTCATTCACAAGTTGCAGGGTCACAAGTTGCCATTGCTGTGAGATTTATTTTTTAGTGTCTAAGATCATAGAATCATAAAACTGTCAGACCTGGAAAATCCTCAGAGATCATCAAGACCTGACGTGTGGTTATATCATGAAATTAAGCGTCTAGGTCAGATGTCCCTCATTGAACTGCAGGTAATGAGCCTGGACAGTTGTCAAACTGGACACCTGACCTTTAGAAGTCAAGAGAGAGAGAAATGAGTGAGCAGAGTCCAGTATAATGACTGCTTTTCTTCTTAAGGAGGCTAATGGCAGCAGTGTCAAGCTGAGCTAACATCAAAGAGGATTAATTTGAAAGGCTCATCTAATTTGTCATAAGGAAGGATGGGGGGATAGGTGCAGCGGAGCAGCCATCTGCCTCAAGCCACAATTTTGAGAATTACCAGGAATCAGAAGGTTCCTGTATGAAAGACAACCCCGGTTTAACTGACCCAACTTTTAGGGCTCTGCTTGCTATTTCCCCATTAAAGATGGAATCTACTCATTCTGTTAGTACAATCCCAGTATGAACTGAAGAGTAATTTGTAATCTATGTTTCTGTGTTTTATCAAGTGAGAGCTTAACAAATGGGGACTCCCAATTAATGGTTTGCTTTTATGCCTTTAACAAAAATGTGTTGAGAAATGACTATGTGAAAGTGAATAAGCAATGGGCTGTACCTAAGAAGCTTGAGGTCTGGTAGGCTGTGGTCCTGAGTGGCTGGACTTTGGTATAACAGAGACACGGAGTGCTGGGGGCAGGTGTGGGGGAGCAGCTGGCAAGGGACCATTCCTTAAGTCCTTCAAACAGGTTGCTTTCAGAGAAGGTTTAAAATCTCATCTATGGCCTTTACCTTCAATTTTGTAACAAGAATCAAAAAGAGATCATCCAAATTTCTTGTCCAAGTGGACAGAAAGAAAATATTTTCAATTTCTCTCTTGAAATATAGAATTATTTCATTATGCAATCTATTGGGGATGGAGGGGAAGGACAAGAAATGAAATTTCGCAGTGAAGCCAGATACTAGTTGAAACACAGTTGCAAATGCAGTCTGATGACATTATAAGTAAAAGATTATTATACATTTTAAGACCATTTTTAGACTGGTCTTAATGGAATTTAATATGCTTTGAATTAAACAATGATTGATTGTGGCAGGACTGCTGACTAGTAACTTTTGTTAAAAAATTTTTTAAAGATCCATTGCTTTGTTTAGCTTCAATATACCTATTTTCATATCCTCTTCCAGGATTTAAATCAATTCATGACTCTCTAAACTCCCTCCAACGAATACAGAAAACAAAGATGGATTTAGAAAAATATAAAGTACAGAAAGACCTAAAGAAATTGCAACGTAAGATAGCGGAACTCCAGGAATCATAAACTTTCCAGTCATCTTCTTTTTCACCAGCCAGTGGAGTGGTTTCCTGTGAGAAGTTGGGGAAAAAAATGTTTGAGATATTTACTGCTTCTATTTCTTACCACCTTTCTAGGGTGATGAATGTACCAGAAAACCCAATAAAGCAGGGAATTTTATGATGTCTTGATATTAGTGAAAAAGGGAATTTCTTTCCATACATACCTTTATATTTTATTTGCCCACAAATCTGCATGTTATCCCTATAGGCCTGGTGAAGTAGGCCTGGTGTAATACATTAAAGAATGGTGGAAACTGTGGAAAATTGGAGACAACTTCCTTGTCTAAAAAGAATAGCAACTATGCAGTTCCAGTCCATTATTTACACGCATATAATCCATTATTGTCCAAAGTTTTATTTTCCAAAAAAAACCCAGAAATCTGGTTTTACATGAAACCATTTATAAGCATTAGCAACTAGTTCTTAAACTATAAGGGAAATATCTCTGGGGCAGATACAGCCAAGTGAACTGTCAGACTGCAACTTCTAATGCAGAGGTTTTAATTTTCAAACAGTCCCAATATTTATACCAAGTTAACTTCTGTATATTTAAAATACTGATTCATCATACTCAATATGTATCAGAATTATGAGCAAGGAAGGGTTAAGCATCTAAAAGAATATAACAGTTTCCATGAAAAACATCCAACATAATTTTATCCTGGTGCTAAATTTAAAAGCACTGCAAAAATATGAATTAGTTTCCCATAAAATTAAACTATCTCTAACTCTTGTAGATATAAATGTTAAATGGAAAACCTGATATTGGGCAGGAAAATCAGGAAAAATAAAAACAAACTATTCATGTTTTGTACTATGTAGAGAACTGTATACTCTTACATTATTGGGGAGTCTACAAATTGGTACAATAATTTAAAGGGTAATTTGGAGACATCTATTAACATTTTAAAGTGTATATAGCCTTTGACCCTGGAATTCTACTGCTAAATACTCATATTACAGGAGGAAAAAAATTTCCAAAATATGGAAAGACATATGAATAAGGATGCTCATTATAGCACTGTTTCTTAATGAAAAAATGAAAACTACCCAATCAAAAGGAACTGATTGACTAAATTAATATCACCACCAGCAAAAAAAGTGCTATCCAGCCCTTAAAAAGAACACAGAAAGAAATCCAAGACACTTTGTTAGGTAAATAAAGCAAATTGCAAAGCTATATGGATGTGATCCCACCTGTGTCAAAAAAGTCCTAAAATAAGTTAAAATACACATACAGTACGCAAAAAAAGTAAAAATTTACAGCAGACTAGCAGAATTATGAAAAATTTTGTTTTTTACACTAAGTGGTTAATAATGCTTTTATAGTATTACAATAGCTGTTACCAGTAAAGATGTTTTAAAAAAATAACCACAAACACACGAGGAGGCTAACAGAGTCACTCTTTGTAATGAACCAAATAAGTGGTTGTAGGAAAAGTTAAGTTAGAACTTCACACGGATTAACAGCCAAGCCAGATCCACATTTAACTGTACACATTTAGCAGCAAAAACAATGACAACATACAGCAGACAGAAAAAAAAAAGTTGATGCATTTTTTTCCTTGTAAGCAAAAATGCTCTAACTTGCAATTCAAATAATAGGGCAAGATCAAGCCCAAAGCTTTCCGAGAATGGGTCTTCTGTATTGGCATTGACGGGGTAGAACCACGTGGAACTGAATGTAATGCAATAGAGTAGGGATTCAAAGGACCCTCTGCTAGGATTCTTCACCGGGCACCCCAAGTTGGGGTGTTCAGAGGTTTGCAGACACTAGATGGCCTGAAAACTATGCCTTATGAGAAGGTGGATCACATTTAGTAGGGCCCTGATGCTGGGAAAGATTGAAGGCAGGAGGAGAAGGGGACGACAGAGGACAAGATGGTTGGATGGCACCATTGACTCAATGGACATGAGTCTGAGCAAACTCTGGGAGTTGGTGATGGACACAGAAGCCTGGCATGCTGCAGTCCATGGGGTTGCAAAGAGTTGGACACGACTGAGCGACTGAACTGAACTGAAAGCCTATACAGCTTTAATTTGCTGTTGATGTCCTATCCTGATGAGTGGGCTCAGTATTGGAGGAATATTCCTGAAAGCCATTGCCACCTCGGGATAGCAGCAGCTTAACTCCAAACAGAAGTGACTGTGAACAACATACACATCACCCTCTGACCCCAACATATCCCCTCGTTCAGCTCAGTTCAGTTCAGTCACTCAGTTGTGTCTGACTCTTTGTGACCCCATGAACCGCAGCACACCAGGCCTCCCTGTCCATCACCAACCCCCAGAGCTTGCTCAGACTCATGTCCATCGAGTCAGTGATGCCATCCAACCATCTCATCCTCTGTTGTCCCTTTCTCCTCCCACCCTTAATCTTTCCCAGCATCAGGGTCTTTTCCAAAGAATCAGTTCTTTGCGTGAGGGGGCCAAAGTATTGGAGTTTCCACTTGAGCATCAGTCTTTCCAATGAATACTCAGGACTGATTTCCTTTAGGATGGACTGGTTAGATCTCCTTACAGTCCAACGGACTCTCAAGGGTTTTCTCCAACCCCACAAAAGCATCCATTCTTCAATGCTCAGCTTTCTTTAGAATCGAACTCTCACATCCATACATGACTACTGGAAAAACCATAGCTTTGACTAGATGGACCTTTGTCAGCAAAGTACTAACTCTGCATTTTAATATGCTGTCTAGGTTGATCATAACTTTTCTTCCAAGGAGCAAGCATCTTTTAATTTCATGGCTGCAGTCACCATCAGCAGTGATTTTGGAGCCCCCAAAAATAGTCTCTCCCTGTTTCCATTGTTTCCCCATCTATTTGCCATGAAGTAATGGGACCAGATGCCATGATCTTGGTTTTCTGAATGTTGAATTTTAATATACCTCCCACTCAACTTTATTTTAGCTGGTTCCGAAAATGTCCATGGCCACTCCAGGGGCACGTGGCATCAGCAGAAGTGGAAGTAGAATAAGTGGTCTGAATCAACGGACTTATTATAGTTAAAATGTGAATTTTACAAGAACCTAGTAAACATGTTGGTAAAGCTCATGTAAGTGAGGGGCCCTGGAGCTCAAGAGTCAGCATTTCACAGTAGCTTCAACTCTGCTCTGGGAGCCAGTGGAGCCCCGGGTTTCCCTCCTTCTGCGTTTATTTTGCCACAGGCCCCAAAAGATAACAAAAGTGAACAATCCCGTTAAGAAGCTCAATATATGGTGCTTTATTCTTTATCAAACAGCAATTCTTAATCCTTTGGAAAATGTCAGACTTCTCTCCACAAATACAGGAGAATGTTTGAGTAGGTTCAAAGCATTTTGGTTCCCTATAGAAAATGAAGAACAAATCCCACACCTCATGTTACTCAAGTAACTTCCTTCTCAGCCCCACTAGAAGGTGGATATCCTCACACCTGAGTGCCAGGACAACAATAAAGCTCAAGGTCAAAGAAAGAGCATCCCCAGAGTGCTGTGGACACCATCAACTCTCTCCTCTTCTGCAGAAACTTACCAAACATCAGCTCACTTCTATGGTGTCACCAATAATACCAGCAAGAAATGTTCAAAACTACCAAGAAGGAGAAACTTGATCCATAATATATATGTGTTCACCTTATAAATGGAGTCTCCAGACTTTTGTGAGGGAGTACTTGTGTGCTAGGCATGGGGACACAACACAGAAAGAAATGAAAGTGGACTCTGCCCTGAAGGAACTTACAGTCTAGTGGAAAAGACCAACAATCAAACCTGCAAATACTCAAGCAGAGAAGCGGTATGGTGGAAGCACTTGGGAGAGGCACCAAGCATAAACATAGGGAATCAGACACAGGGGTCTAACAGAAGAAGGGAGATCTAAACTGAGACCTCTAAAGTATAAACAGATGTTAGCCAAGGAAAACGGGCTTGACTGGTAGAGGTGGGGCTCAGGCGGAGTGAAAGTGAAAGTCGCTCAGGCAGGTCTGACTCTTTGCAAGCCCATTGACTATACAGTCCATGGAATTCTCCAGGCCAGAATACTGGAGTGGGTAACCATTCCCTTCTCCAGGGGATCTTCCCAACCCAGAGATCGAACGCAGGTCTCCCACACTGCAGGCAGATTCCTTACCAGCTGAGCCACCAGGGAAGTGCAAGAATACTGGAGTGGGTAGCCTATCCCTTCTCCAGGGCATCTTCCTGACCCAGGAATCAAACTGGGGTCTCCTGCATTGCAAGCGATTCTTTACCAGCTGAGCTACCAGAGAAGCCTTAGGCAGAAGGTACAGCCTAAGCAAAGGCCTGGAGGCCAACAAATGCGACCCAGGCCAGGAACTGAAGAAGTTCAGTTCAGTTCAGTTCAGTCGCTCAGTCGTGTCTGACTCTTTGCGACCCCATGAACCGCAGCACGCCAGGCCTCCCTGTCCATCACCATCTCCCGGAGTTCACTCAGACTCATGTCCATCGAGTCCATGATGTCATCCAGCCATCTCATCCTCTGTCGTCCCCTTCTCCTCCTGCCCCCAATCCCTCCCAGCATCAGAGTCTTTTCCAATGAGTCAACTCTTCGCATGAGGTGGCCAAAGTACTGGAGTTTCAGCTTTAGAATCATTCCTTCCAGAGAAATCCCAGGGCTGATCTCCTTGCAGTCCAAGGGACCCTCAAGAGTCTTCTCCAACACCACAGTTCAAACGCATCAATTCTTCGACGCTCAGCCTTCTTCACAGTCCAACTCTCACATCCATACATGACCACAGGAAAAACCATAGCCTTGACTAGACGGACCTTAGTCGCCAAAGTAATGCCTCTGCTTTTGAATATACTATCTAGGTTGGTCATAACTTTTCTTCCAAGGAGTAAGCGTCTTTTAATTTCATGGCTGCAGTCACCATCTGCAGTGATTCAACACAGTCAAAACCTAAAGTGTAGCTGGAGGTCAGGGAGGGCTGGGGGAGGCAAGCAGGAAAGAGAAAGTTGGAGAAGTTAGTGGAGTCAGGCGTCTGATCACAAAGGGCCGTATAACTCATGTTGAAGAACTTGGGCCTTATCTTCAAAGAAAAAGTCCTTTGAAGGATTTTGCATAGCAGAGTGACATGAGATTTGCATTTTAGTGAAACCCCTCTGGCTGTAGAGTACAGACTAAAGACACAGCGGGAGAAACAAATTTGGGTGAAAAATAGGTAGATAGTGTAGGAGAGTGACAATGCTGAGCTCAGCTTTAAATTAACTGATTTCTTGAAGATATGATGAGCTGCCCCAAGGGCTTCCCTGATATAGCTCATTCGTAAAGAATCCACCTGCAAAGCAGGAGACCCCAGTTCAACTCCTGGGTTGGGAAGATCTGCTGGAGAAGGGATAGGCTACCCACTCCAGTATTCTCGGGCTTCCCTTGTGGGTCAACTGGTAAAGCATCCACCTGCAATGCAGGAGACCTGGGTTTGATCCCTGGGTTGGGAAGATCCCCTGAAGACAGGAAAGACTACCCACTCCAGGATTCTGGCCTGGAGAATTCCATGGACTGTAAAGTCCATGGGGTCACAAAGAGTCGAACACGACTTTCACTTTCACTTGAGATGTCCCAAAGAAGGTATCCAGTGGTCAATGAGACGTAAGGACCTGGAGCTTGAGACAAAGAGCGGAACTGAGAAATTAGCACAGAAATGGTTAGTGTAGATATGAGTGAGGAAGGAAGAGATTGCCTAGTCTTGGGAGGGAGGGGTGGGCATGGGAGACACGAAGATTACGTGAGAAACACAGGGAAGAACCCGAGAACACCTGCCACTTAAGGAACAGGCAGAAGAAGAAGCTTGGTGAGTGTGGGGAGCCGGCAGTGAGGTATAGAGGAAGCATCACAGTCTGAGGGTTTCCATCTTCCTTGGGAGTTCCTGCTAGCAGATGGTGCCAACCGTCGACTTGGGAGTTCTACCAGCAATGCTTCAGATCAGATCTCTCCTTGTCACTGAGGTCCCTGTCCTACGATGTAAATAGAAAGTTGGAAGTATCACTCAGCTCAGTAGAGAAAGGTTATAAATGCCTTCCCGACTGCCCTTCCATGTAAAATAAATGTGCTGCATCTTATCAGACACTGAGATGGGGGTGAACCCTCCCAGACAGAGGAAGAATTATTGTCAGAAAAAAAACAAGAGGCTGTTTCAGCCCCTACGCAGCTCAGCATTTCCCTCTTCAGGAGATTCGAGTCACACACATTTGTGGTAAAGTTCTGCTGTTTAAGATCTTCCCTTTATTATATAGTTATGAAACTTTCTAACTCCATAGACTAAATTTCCATAACCCCAGGTTCCTCGGTAGAGTTTTTCTTACCTCATTTTCAGATGATACTTATGAGATGTGAGGTAAAAATGATTGGTGTGCTCAGCAGGATGTCATAAACCAGGCCCTCCTTTACAATCCCCAGAGATGGAAACTGAGAAAACAAAACAAAACTCCAAACTCCTAATGCTGGGAAGTCTTGAGGGATCCTGAGGTCTGACACACCTGAGTTTAAAAGCAGCACCATACTCACTGTATGTGCAATTTTGGCTATGTTCTCTAACTTTGGAGTCAGTTCACCCATCTTAACATGAGAGCAATGCCACTGAGACTTAAAAAAGGAAACTGAGCTGTTACCAGGTATCAGAGACGGTTCCAAGCACTTTACCTGGATGGACTCATTTAATCCTCCACACAGATGTGTGTTACTGAGGCAAAGAGAGATGAAGCAATTTATGTTAAGTATGAAGTGCTGAGTATCAAGCGCTGCCAGTATGAAGTTGAGCCAGAATTTGAACTCATCAGTGCAGAGAATTTGCTCTTAAACATTCTGCTATATTGTTTCTCTAAATATGTGTCTGATCCACTGTAGGTATTACACCTGATAAAGGTACGGATTAATAATAATAAACAGAGTTTTAGATCTTAATGAAAAAAAAAAAGTTCCATAGTACTCTTTTATGCAACTCTGAATCAAATCGGTGTTGTTCAAAAAGGTCCCTGTACTGTGTATTTTGCTGTGTTCCGTCACTTCAGTCATGCCAGACTCTTCTGTGGCCCCATGGGCAGTAGCCTGCCTGGCTCCTCTGTCCATGGGGTTTTCCAGGCAGGAATACTGGGGTGGGTTGCCATGCCCCACTCCAGGAGATCTTCCTGACCCAGGGATCAAACTTGCGTCCCCTGCATCGCCGGTGGATTCTTTACCACTGAGCCACCGGTGAAACCTAGAGCCATATGCTGTGGATATTGGTTTGCAAGAAACCTAGCAGTGGGCCAAAGCAGTAAGAAGTGCAAACTATAGATTTGTCCTGGAACAAAACTATACTGAGGAAGTTCCTCTACTTTAAAAGCACTTATTGTTTCTGGGGACAGAGGCTAACAGCTAAAGAAATATTTCGGACTCTGACTGGAGGTGGGTGAGGTGCTGGTGCCAGTGAGCTGTGAAGCGTATTTTGTCTAGAAGTTCTGGCCATCAAAAGCAAACCCAAGAGCTATAAATGCCAGGTCAAAGTCATTAGTATCCAACTCACAGATGCTTCTCCAAAAAATGCTATGTACTACATTCGCAAGAGGGACATTCAGGGTTGGCCTTCAAGTGCACCAGGCCTATACGGAAGCATGGGAACGACCTACGACTACAGTCAGAACCACTCCCAAACCAAGGAACCTACCTAGTCTTTATTCTTAAATTCCATTGCTTAGCACTTAAAGGCTTTTACATATTCACAACAGCACAGTCTTCACAGAAGTCCTCAAAAAGAACACACACACACACCCATGAGCCTTCATGGATACTTCTCTGCAAGGACTGATTGATAACTAAGGAGAGCAAGGCTTTTCAAAGCCAAGGAGGTGCTAGGTACCTAAGACATAGGAGGGTCAAAAGAAAGTTGATGGGAGAGAGGTTAGAAAAGTCAAAGAGAAAGCCGAGGGCTGGCACCTGGGATGTTATCAAACACAAACTGAAATAATTAGCTGACCGCTGGCCTCAGTTTCTATCAAGTTCAAAATCTGGCAAGAGTGGAGTATCCCTTATCATTGCCTAAGTTTGTTTGCATGTGAAGCTTGAGAAAAAATAAACTTGCAAAGTTAGTCCTTTGGAAGAGGTCCCCTTCCTCCTAAGGTTCTTCCTAGAATTCAGACAGTGGTAGCAGGTAAATGATAGATAGCATCAAAATAGACTCTGGAAGGATAACTCAGTCAGTCACAAAGACACACACCTCCGCTTATTTACATATCTTTGTGATGACAGCAAATTATTAACAAAATGTGACAATAATATTGGAAATGATCTTGGAAGCCAGATTCTGTTTGCCTAAGATTGAAGATAACTTCAGAAGAGTGAATCACTTGTGCTCCCTCTCTGTAAAACACAGTTAACATTTACTGTAAAAAAAAAAAAAAGTGAGAATAAAATGAGGTGGCTGTATAAAGTGCTTGGTACATAGTAGGCATTCATTCCTCTCCTGAAAGTAAGTCCCGGACAGCTTAGGCTCTTGCGGTAAAGACTACTACCCCATTGACATAAGAAGTCCCTCTGCTGAAGTCAATGGTACAGGACCAGATCCTCTGCAATGCCAGGCCTTACTTGGGCTTTCTTAGACGCTACCTGATGTGTATAAAACCTTATTGCTGCCGACATAATTCTCAGTGTTCATAGCTATCCGCCACTGCCTGAATCAGGTCAAGGGAGTTAGTGGGTCATTCTCAATAATAGTTCTTTGACAGAAAAGCCATCCAACCACATACAGAGCACTAGCTCCGAGGCAATAT
This sequence comes from Redunca redunca, assembly GCA_006410935.1. Lineage (NCBI taxonomy): Eukaryota > Metazoa > Chordata > Mammalia > Artiodactyla > Bovidae > Redunca > Redunca redunca. The sequence continues at coordinate 534,434 of SJYQ01005704.1, read as the reverse complement.
AGGGTTGACCTCAGGCATTTTGAAATATATTTGTTTCCACTTTATTGAAGCTGCTTTATGACAATATACATTTGATTTCTCAGCAGTGATTTTCTCTTTAATCTTCTTTCCACACAAACTTCTGCTCCATCTGGCTTTTCTCATATGCCTAGAGACCCTTGTGTCTCAAACATAAGAGAAATCAACACTGCCAGGAAAGTACAACAGCAAAAAAAAAAAAGAAAGAAATCCCACATAACTCCTCTTGCCAACATATAACCTGCAGTTGTCTTTTTTCCATACCACCTGACTTCTTTACAGGCTAATTTCCAAACTTCTAAAAGCAGGAAATATTTTTAACATTGAAACTATTTAGGGCTTCCCTAGTGGTCTAGTGGTTAAGAATCCACCTGCCAATGCAGGAGGCATGGGTTTGACCCCTTGGTTGCTCAACCAAGCCCAGGTGCCACAACTGCTGAGCCCACGCGCAGCAACTACTGAAGTCCTCACGCCCAGAGCCTCCGCTCCACAACAAGAGAAGACGGCACGAGACATCCACACACCGCAGCAAAGGGGAGCTGCCACTCCCTGCCAACACAGGAGCAAAGACCCAGTGCAGCCGAATACAGATCAATAAAAAGAAAAAATAAACTATTTGTACACTAGTTCCCCTTTCTTGAGCTATTAAATCAGACAAGACAGTTAAGATGAAAACTTTTAAACCAGGCGTGGTGGTTTTCCAAAATAACTCCCGATCTCCTGATACTAAACTATGCAGCATTTTTTCCCCACAGAGATTAAAGCAATGACCATATTTTATATGATCAAAGGGAAGGAAAAAGATTAAAAAGGCAGAGTTGTAGGCACTCCAGTTATTTAAGCCATCTGGGAGTCAGATGGACAACATGCATATTCTACTTAATGGGGGTCCATCGGAGTACAGAATGAAGCGGGGAAAAGGCTAACAGAGTTTTGCCAAGAGAACGCACTGGTCATAGCAAACACCCCATTCCAATGACAAGAGACAACTCTACACATGGACATCACGAGATGGTCAATACCAAAATAAGATTGATTATCTTTTTTGCAGCCAAAGATGGAGACGCTCTATACAGTCGGCAAAAACAGCACCGGGAGCTGACTGTGGTTCAGATCATGACCTCCTTATTGCAAAATTGAGACTTCAGTTGAAGAAAGTAGGGAAAACCATTAGACCATTCAGGTATGGCCTAAATCAAATCCCTTATGATTATACAGTGGAAGTGAAAAATAGATTCAAGGGATTAGATCTGATAGACAGAGAGCCTGAAGAACTATGGATGGGGGTTCGTGACATTGTACAGGAGGCAGTGGTCAAGACCATCCTCAAGAAGAAAAAAATGCAAAAAGGCAAGATGGCTGTCTGAGGAGGCCTTTCAGATAGCTGAGAAAAGAAGAGAAGCAAAAGGCAAAGGGGAAAAGGAAAGATATACCCATCTGAATGCAGAGTTGCAAGGAACAGCAAGGAGAGATAAGAAAGCATTCCTCAGTGATCAATGCAAAAAACAGAGGAAAACAATAGAATGGGAAAGACTAGAGATCTCTTCAAGAAAACTACAGATAGCAAGTGAACATTTCATGCAAAAATGGGCACAATAAAGGACAGATATAGTATGGACCTAACAGAAGCAGAAGATATTAAGAACAGGTGGCAAGAATACACAGAACTATATAAAAAAGATCTTAATGATCCAGATAACTTGATGGCTTAAAACTCAACATTCAAGAAACGAAGATCATGGCATCCAGTCCCATCACTTCATGGCAAATAGCTGGGGAAACAATGGAAACAGTGACAGACTTCATTTTCTTGGGCTCCAAAATCACTGCAGATGGTGACTGCAGCCATGAAATTAAAAGATGCTTGCTCCTTGGAAGAAAAGCTATGACCAACCTATATAGCATATTAAAAAGCAGAGACATTTCTTTGCTGACAAAGCTCTGTCTAGTCAAAGCTATGGTTTTTTCAGTAGTCATGTATGGATGTGGGAGCTGAGCATGGAAACATTGATGCTTTTGAACTGTGGTGTTGGAAAAGACTCTTGAGAGTCCCTTGGACTGCAAGGAGATCAAACCAGTCCATTTCCTAAAGAAAATCAGTCCTGAATATTCACTGGAAGGACTGATGCTGAAGCTGCCAATACTTTGGCCACCTCATATGAAGAACTGACTCATTGGAAAAGACCCTGATGCTGGGAAAGATTGAAGGCAGGAAGAGAAAGGGACAACAGAGGATGAGATGGTTGGATGGCATCACCGACTTGATGGACATGAATTTGAGCAAGCTCTGGGGGTTGGTGATGGATAGGGAAGCCTGGTGTGCTGCAGTCCATGGGGTCGCTAACAGTCGGACACAACTGACTGAGCAACTTAACTGAACTGAACCACGATGGTGTGATCACTCACCTAGAGCCAGACATCCTGGAATGCGAAGTCAAGTGGACCTTAGGGAGCATTACTATGAACAAAGCTAGTGGAGGTGATGGAATTCCAGCTGAGTTATTCCAAATCCTCAAAGATGATGCTGTTGATGTGCTGCACTCAATATGCCAGCAAATTTGGAAAACTCAGAAGTGGCCACAGGACTAGAAAAGTTGAGTTTTCATTCAAATCCCTAAGAAAGGCAATGCCAAAGAATGCTCAAACTACCACAAAATTGCACTCATTTCACACACTAGTAAAGTAATGCTGAAAATTCTCCAAGAGAGGATTCAACAGTATGTGAACCATGAACTTCCAGATATTCAAGCTGGATTTAGAAAAGGCAGAGGAAGCAGAGATCAAATTGAATGAATAAGACTGGTTTAGGAAGTTCTGTGGATCTTTTTGGTGCTGAACTATGACATAAGCCTTATAGGTTGTAAAATAGTTGGAACTAATGTACAGAGCTAATTTCTTTATACTTTATTTATTGCTAAATTCTGTGAAGTTTCAATTATCAAACATAAACTCACACAAATATGAGATGTAATGTTTCAGATTGCAAGGTAATATGTAATGTAGTGTTTGTAAAATACTCATATCAACTGGTGGTGTTTTGATTTGCATAATTTGTTCAAATGACTTCATTTTAACATCCACTGGTGTAGATTAATAATCGGTTCAGATTCAAAGACTGATGGGAAAGTGGTACATACTATATACTTTTGCAAGTTTTAGGAGTTTGCTATGTTTTAAAAAGAGTAATTTAACTTCAGGAATTTTTAGGAAATGGGTTTTCTCACAGTCCATTACTGGCAATCAGCAGTTCTAGTAACACTGGCACAGAGCATTAACTGTACACCTTATTAACAGTGAGGTGAGTAACTCTGAATAAAGTTTTATATAAATTAAAATAAAAAAGACTTATCCAGGGACATCCCCATTCAACACTGAAATTGAGTTTGAAACATATCACTTAGGTTTTGTAAGTATAATCCAGTGCAGTTTCTTTTAAAGAGAATTAAGAGAAGCATATGTAATCAGCTAAGTTGGTGATACTGTGTTGTAAGTAGACTGTTGAGAATAGTTCAGACATTTACTACAGAAATAAACAGCCACATATTCCTAAGAGCCAAGTACTTTTCACAGTAACCATTTTTAATAACTCATTATCTTATATCTGATGAACCCCCCTTTTGGCAACAATTTAGAGGATGGTCCTTAACTGCAGTGATCTGGTGAAATTCAGATTCAAAGGTAAGAGTATTCATTTTAACAGCAATCACAGTGAGCAATGTACTGATTTTCTACTGCTGCCCTTACAAACTACCACAAACTTGGCAGCTGAAAAATATAAATTTATTATCTTACAGTTCTATAAGTCAGAAGTCCATCATGGGTCTCACCAGGCTACGATCCAAGTATCAGCTGGGCCGCATCCCTTTCGGGAACTCGGCAGGAGAGCGTGTCCTGCCTTCTCCAGTTCCTGGAGGGTGCCCTTATTAACGTTCCTAGGGCCCCTTCTTCTGTCTTCACAGCCGGCAATACCGAATCTCTCTGACCTCCCACTGGCACGTCCCTCTGACAGGCTCTCTACTTTTAACTACTCCTATGAGTAAACTGGATTCACCCAGATAGTCTAGGATAATCGCCCCATGTCAAGGTCCAAAACCTTAAGTCACATCTGCAATGCATTCACAAATTTCAGGGGTTGGGACACAGACACCTTAGGGGGCCATTATTTTGGAACCACAAACAGAAATAACAAGAAGATAAACATTTTTTCATTACCTCTCTTCTCTCCAGAATAAATATGACTTAAGTATTTTTGTCATAGGGATTATATATAGGGAACGTATGTGGTATATATCATGAAGCCCAAATGAACCTGTGTACTGATTCAAACTCATGCAAGATCATGACATACAAATTATTTCAACAGTCTGGTGATACTGTATGTAATCCAACACCTTTTTTCCAGTGGACACTCCAGTTTCAATGATCTCTCTCCTCTCATCATTTCCATTCACTAAAATAAACAGGTATTTCAATTCTAAGTTCAAAATACAAGAAAAAAGAGTTTTAACTATTTCATAAACTGTTGAAGAAATTCTAAATTTCTTCACAACACTGTGAAATTTAAAAATAGCATTTATAAAAAAATTAAAGAGTTGTATAAGGGTATTTGTTTAGGTAATCAGAATTTAAAATAAATACTGTTTTTCAAAAAGTTCCTAATCATCCAAAGAGAGGAAAAACCCATTATTTGTTGCTGTTGTCCAGTCACTCAAGTCGTGTCCAACTCTTTGCAACCCCATGGACTGCAGCACTCCAGGCCTCCCTGTCCTTCACCATCTCCCGAGTTTGGTCAAACTCGTGTCCACCGAGTTAGTGATGCCATCCAACTGTCTCATTCTCTGTCATCCCCTTCTCCTCCTGCCTTCAATCTTTCCCAGCATCAGGGTCTTTTCTAATGAAGCAGCTCTTTACATCAGGTGGCTAAAATATTGGAGCTTCAGCTTCAGCATCAGTCCTCCCAACGAATATTCAGGACTGATTTCCTTTAGGATGGACTGGTTGGATCTCCTTGCAGTCCAAGGGACTCTCAACAACAGTTTGAAAGCATCAGTTCTTTGGTGCTCAGCCTTCCTTATGGACCTTCTAGTTTATCTGTATAAAAAGTACCAGGTGGCTTGGTAGTAAAGAACCCACTTGCCAATGCAGGGGACACAGGAGACACGGGTTTGATCCCCGGGTCGGGAAGATCCCCTTGAGAAGAGAATGGCTATCCACTTCAGTATTCTTGCCTGAAAAATCCCATAGAGAGGAGCCTGGCAGGCTACAGTCTGTAGGGTCACAAAGAGCTGGACACGACTGGGCAGAGACGAGCACCCATGCAAAATAAACATGTCACCTAAACATGAAAAGATCACTCTACCTGAATCTGATGCACAGTGTATCTTTCTAAAGGAAAAAAAAAAAGGCAAAACAAAAAACCTCTCCTGCAAATTGAAGGTCAGTTTATAAACAGCAGCTGAAGGCCATGTCTTATAACAAGCAGTTTGGGAGTCTGAGAAGTTTTCTATCCAATAAACTAAAGTGGGAAAAAGGAAGACCTGTCCAGAGACAAGGGTCAACTTTGTCAAAACAAAGTTTCCACATTTTTTAATGCACAAAAATTAAAACGAATCTGCAAGACACACTGATTCATAAATAAAATATGCTTCATTTTTGTGTTCCTGTAAAATTTCCCTGAAGCAGACAACTAATTTTCTGTGGAGAAACCAACTGTGTTTTCATATTTGTATATGACTTAATACTAAATATTTACCTAACTAAAGTTTCATACCAGTTTAAATAACCACATCTATTAATTCCTCTAATATACAACATGAGTATTTTTGACCAATCCTGTTTTGTTTAGTCTCAGATTAAATGAAGCTTGTCAACTCATTTTGTAAAGTGAAAAAGGAGCAGAGTAATTTAAAACTAAGGTTGTTTTTTTAATTAACTAAGGTTGTGTTTTTTTAACACAAGGGGCACTTTAAGAAATATGACAAGTGATCCCAAACAAACAGACTGTGCTCCAAAAGTTCACTCATAAGCTAAAATGACTTTCCAGCCAGAAATGACTATCAGATGCCAAGCTAGCCTATATGCATCTAATCAATAATTAATAATTAATCAACTTGACTAATTGTTAATAATAGCAAATGGTAAGTAAAAATTCACAGAAACTTCTGAGATAAAAATAATAAACTTATTATGAATGCCAAATATTGATGTCAGAAAATAATTTTTAATGTACTTTAATTAAACTTACATATAAAAAAAGAAATTTCGGCCACTTCTTAGAATCAGGTAACACTGATTCACCTCACAGTTTCTCTGCTTTAAGTATGCTGTTTAGCATCACTCTTCTTTACCAACTTGGATTAAATAACTATGTTTAAAACACAGGTCTGGCATAAAGCCAGTTCTATAGATTATATGGTTAGCAATGATTTGAGGCTCACAGTAACTGAGGAGCAATTTGAAGAGAAGGCAACAAATAGAGAGGATGAATATACAGCTATGCAAAAAGAGAGAGAGAATTACCTGAGATAGTATTAACTACAGTACTTTCTAATCTTACTTTCTAAAAAATCTGGGCTTGAAGTTCTTGGAGGCCAGAACTATGCAATGGAGTCAAAAGGTTACTCGATTACAGTCTTGGAGCAAAAGTTAGCCAAGTCCACAGTGTAGGTGAAAGTGACCTTGTGAAGCAGTACCAGCACAGAAAGCAAGTGGAGAACAAGAACTGACTCGTGAACAGTGCTGCAATGAACACGGGGGTACATGTGTCTCTTTCAATTCTGGTTTCCTCGGTGTGTATGCCCAGCAGTGGGATTGCTAAATTGTATGGCAGTTCTATTTCAAGCTTTTAAAGGAATCTCCACATTGTTCTCCATAGTGGCTGTACTAGTTTGCATTCCCACCAACAGTGCAAGAGGGTTCCCCTTTCTCCACGCCCTCTCCTGCATCTATTGTTTGTAGATTTTTTAATAGCAGCCATTCTGACTGGCAAGAGATGGTACCTCATTGTGGTTTTGATTTGCATTTCTCTGATAATGAGTGATGTTGAGCTTTTCATGTGTTAGCCATTTGTCTGCATGTGTCTGCATGTCACACTGTTTACAAGAGCCAGGACATGGAAGCAACCTAGATGTCCATCAGCAGATGAATGGATAAGAAAGCTGTGGTACATGTACACAATGGAATATTACTCAGCTATTCAAAGAATGAATTTGAATCAGTTCTAATGAGGTGAATGAAACTGGAGCCTATGATACAGTGAAGTCAGAAAAAAAAAAAACCAATACAGTATATTAAGACATATATATGGAATTTAGAAAGATGGTAACCATGACCCCATGTGTGAGACAACACAAGAGACAAAGATTTAAAGAACAGAATTTTGGACTCTGTGGGAGAAGGCGAAGGTGGAATGATTTGGGAGAATAGCACTGAAACATGCATATTATCACGTGTGAAACAGATCGCCAGTCCAGGTTTGATGCATGAGACAGGGTGCTCAGGGCTGGTGCACTGGCATGACCCTGAGGGATGGGATAGGGAGGGAGGTGGAAGGGGAGTTTGGGATGAGGGACACATGTACACCCATGGCTGACGCATGTCAAATGTATGGCAAAAACCACTACAATATTGTAAAATAATTAGCCTCCAAAAAAAAAAAAAAAACTGACTCGTAAACGTGTAAGCAGATGGATGAGTCCACTGTGGGAGTAAAGGCTAACATGCCCTTGAGGAAGCAGGAGGGTGTGGGCATGGGACTGTGTGGGCAGCCTCTTTAGCACAGCCTTGCCAAGTCTGAGGACCAGGCTGTTAAAAGCACAAATCGGTTTGACAGCTGTGAGGACAGGAAGACATGGGCACAGAATGGCAAGCACTTAAGTCTTATGAAAGAAAGAAGTAGTGGTTCATGAGCATCAATGGCCCAAGATTAGAATTTCTTAGGCGTGCCTTTAAAATGCAGAGTCCTAGCCCCCATCATTAAAGATTCAGATTGAATAGGTCTCAGTGATGGTAATATTCAGCCAAATACAGGCATTCAAAAGATCAACCTTTGGAGTAAAATTTAATTACAGAATATTATCAATTTGTACTATCTCACAAAGTAACACCGTGAAGCTTATGGTTCAGAAAAGCTATATATATAAATTATACCACCCATTTTCACACAATAAATAATTTATGTAAATAGATGAAACACTTTAAAACCAAAGATCCAAAGCAAGTGACATACAGCTTCTTCAAACTAATATAAACGGCTTTTTAAAAAAATAAAATAGGACACTATACTTTGAAGTCTTCAAATTTGAAATTCTGAAATTATATCTAAATTGATACTATAAAGAAAACAAGACACCATTTTTGTTTTTATTTAAGAAAAGTTCATCTTTTTAGCATAAATGAAGGAATTGCATGATCGGTTAAATATTGTCAGCAGTATTTTTGAAAAACGTTCACTCATTTTTTAAATGCAGCCTTACACTTGAGTGTTTTGAATTCTATAAACATATCCATTGGCAGTCTGTGTTGTGCTTAGTCACTCAGTCATGTCCGACTCTTTGCAGCCCCATGGAGGGTGGCCCACCAGGCTCCTCTGTCTATGGGGATTCTCCAGGCAAGAATACTGGAGTGGGCTGCCAGGCCCTCCTCTAGAGGATCTTCCCAACCCAGGGATCAAACCCAGGTCTCCCACATTGCAGGCGGATTCTTTACTGTCTGAACAACCAAGGAAGCCCAATTAGCAGTCTAGGACTCACCTAACATTTATATTATATTTCTTCAACAGAACCCAAGATGAACCACTAGTAAAACAGATTATAAGATTACTTGGATATTGGATGAATTGGCCTGCTGAACTCTAGAATTCACAGGAGGAATTAAAACTTTTAATTTGTTTTTTAACAAATAAAATTCTGCACTGTGCTAATCTCATTTTGCATATAATTTAGCAAATGGCTATTAAGGCTTTATTGTAAGGGATTACCAAAAAAACGTCCTATTGTGCACCATGCAAGATACAGAAAATAATGATTCACAAATAACTAATGAGCAACTAAGAGAATCACAGTTTTTCCTTTCATTATAGACTTCTCAAACCAAAAAATGTTTTCAAATTAAAGTTATATTAAGAGTTTATGGAAAATTACATCCCTAGCTTAAGAACTTAAAGGTCTTTCAATTTTAAAAAGGAATGGATGATTATAACTATAGCTTTTTAAAATGTTGCTTTGAGGAAAAGTCTTGATTCTTTGTTTCATTCTTTCTAATAGCTTTTTCTTTTCCTGCTTACTATAAAATAAAGCACTGTTATTGTGAGGACAATTTCTGATTCAGTTCCAATGCTCTTGTATCTCCATGAGTTTTGGCATTGTTTACCAGCACCTGTGGGAAATGACAGACAGGAACATTAGTATTCTCTTAAGCCATTGGACAGTAAGCAACATCAAACTACACAAGAAGATCTGACTCTGTGCAACCTTTCAGTCATTTTTGCTGAAATAAATTTCAAAGTTAACATCACATAAGCACTATTTATTCAAATACTCAACAGTAGAGATGTCAACATTCTAACTGTTACCACTGACAGTGGTGCATAAAGGTTTTGATTGGAGGCTTTTTTTTTACAACACTGTCACCTCTAAACCCATACCCCAAAGACCATTTTATGCACAGGGCTGTCCAAATGACACTGCTCTCCTTTAAAACCACAGCTTAAGATCAAGCATTGAGTTTCTAAGTTCTGTTAAGAACCTTTTCATAATTTTCACCAATTCCACAAACTAGAAGCTTTGATTTCTGTTGCTCATTTGATTACTAACATGTTTTTCAGTTGTTCATTTTCAAACACTGAGAAGGTCTCTGAGATGTTGCTCTGTTAGCAAGCTATCAAGTTAGCCTGCCACAGTTTCACAAATACTGCCAGAAGACACGGGACATGTCGGTCAGAGACAAATGTCTTCATCATTCAGGGTGTAGCAAACGACCTGAGTATCATTATCTCTGCATCCATTCCCTTCACCCTGTAAGTCTCACAGGGGTGATACGGATGGGTGCACATGGCTTCCCCCACACACAGTGAGCTGCATGACAAGAGAGGAACCCTGAGCCTAGAGACTTGACTCTTTTATAACTGGCAGTAAACATGCCTACTCTGTGCTCTAGGGAGACACTTATCTCTTCTCCTAAGGCTGTGGGTGTTTAAAAAAAAAAAAGCTTCTCATTAGTTTTCATTGTGTTTTTAAAACTGTTGGCTGAAGTTGTAAGAATTTAGACCCAATACATGTCTTACATACTCTATCTTTTTAAAAAGAATCCACACACACAGCTGACCCTTAAACAGCATGTGGATTGGGGATAAAGACCCTCTATATGCTCAAAAATTCACATACAACTTATAGTCAGCCACCTACATAGGCCCTTGGTATCCTGTAGATTCAACTAATCAAGGATCATGAAGTACTGTAGTAATTACTACTGAAAAAAATTTGAGTGTAAGGGGAACCACACCATTTAAATATGCATTCTTCAAGAGTCAACTGTATATGTTTACATGTTTAGAAACCAGAGCCATCCCATAAGACCTGGAGCAGAAACTGCCATATGCATTTTATAGCAAAGACAACAAGAAGCAAACTGTTCCAAAGACAATATGAACATCCCATTAACTTCCGCTACTTCCAAACCCCGCTACTGCCTTCTCTGCATTGGTTATAAGAAATACTACAACCAGAACCCAGAACCTTCGTCTATCTTTTCTTAGATGCTACCTAGCACTTCAGAAGAATTTATTTCCTACACGTTAAATCGGTGGTTCTCAACTAGCGGTTATGACACCTGAGGTATTATTTGGCAATGTCTAGAAGACATTTTCAGCTGCTGTAAGCTGGGTGGAGGACACTGCTACTGGCATCCAGTGGTTAGGGATGCTGGTTAGGCAACCTAGCCACTGGATGCAAAGCACAGGACAAAGCAACACTCAGCCCTCATACAGCAAAGGTCCACGATGAAATATTTTTAATAAAATCAGGGTCTTACATCAATGAGCTCGTAGTCATTTTTGGCATGTAAGTGTCTCAGAAGGTACCAACGTGCTGTTGAAACAATAGATTTGGGATACCCAGGCTGATACACAACTCTCTCCAAAAGTCGCCGTGTCTCTCTAGGAAAAAGACACTCACTTTTAGTCCAAAGCCTATAAATTAAGATACTTCATCTACTAGTCTTACACACACATATCTTTCTCATTCTTCTGCAGATGATGTGCTGATACTTTATAAATTTTTTACACAGGTAACAAAAAGGGTAATAATAATGTTAACATTTATGAAGCATTTATTATGTGCTATGCAGTAGTATGCCAAATGTTTTACACATATGGTCACACGTAACATTTACAACCTTGTAAGGCTGGTTGCTGCTATTACTCTCATTTTGCAGACAAATAAGGCCCTTTCCAAAAAAAATGGGAAAATGACTCATTTTATGAGCACTTCTGACTGCTCTATTTCTAATCCTCCTTGAAAGCAGGCAGAAAATAAATGATACAAAGATAATATACACTGGAACAATTAGAAATATTTAACATCTACAGTAGAGGCTAAGTGTACAATATTAGGCTTTTAGCACATGCTTTCATGTATTAAACCTGTATAGTATGTGAACTTATGTAATAACAGGCTGATTTAGAGTTGTGTTCTAATTTCTTCTTTCCAATTTTACTAATATTTATGACTCCAGTGACTTTTGTATGGGTAGAAATAACACAAATTGTGTTAACTTCAGAACTGCTGAATAGATTTTGTAAGTAGCAACTGGTTAGAAGGAGGAGCTAAAGAACTTGTGCTTAAGATGTGTTTACATAGGAATCAATAGTAAAGCAGTATGTTTATTTGAGCTGATTTTGGCTGCTGCTCAGAGATTACAGGCGGCTGGGGGTTAAGGCTCTCTAAGTCAGGAGATCCAACCAGTCCATCCTAAAGGAAATCAGTCCTGAATAGTCATTGGAAGGACTGATACTGAAGCTGAAATTCCAACACTCTGGCCACCTGGTGTGAACAACTGACTCATCTGAAAAGACCCTGATTCTGGCAAAGACTGAAGGCAGGAGAAGAAGGGGAGGACAGAGGACAAGATGGTTGGATGGCATCACTAATTCAATGGACGTGAGTTTGAGTAAACTCCACGAGTTGGCAATGGACAGGGAGGCCTGGCATGCTGCAGTCCATGGGGTTACAAAGAGTCGGACACAACTAAGCGACTGAACTGAACTGAACTGATGTACACTGAGCTTCTGCAGAAAAAGTTCATTAGGAACTTCAAATTATAGCCTAAAACATTTCTTGGTGAAATTAGTCATATAAAAAAATGGCAAAATAAATATATAACAGAAATGAAGATGGGACTGCTAATTAGTCATAGGTCTTTAACTCTTCCTTCATTCCTATTTCGTGGTGTTGATGTGACCTTTCCCACATATTTGTGTGTTAAGCTCTATGCCTACAATACCTAATTCTGTTCCAGTAATATATGCTCCTAAACTACTGTTTTACTTTATATTTGCTTTGTATTATGTGTGATATCCATTAGACTAGATATTATTCTCAGAATTTCAAAATATTCTTGCCTGTTTTTTCATCCATATAACACTTAAGTGATTTTCTTCAAATTTATTTCTGACCTCATCATCCCCTTCCAAAGAAAAGATTGCTAAAATTTCTACATTTAATTCTGTGAAGCTTCTGGATTTTCTAGGTATTAAAAACCATATCATTTATAATGTCTCTGCCTTTTCAATCTTTTTACTTTTTTCATAGCTTATTGTGCTCTGCAAGAACTTATGTCAATCTAGCTTTGAACTTAAGCCTTTTGGATTTTGCTTGTTACTAGAATCCACATTTATACTCTTATCTCATCCTAAAACACTTAAGACCAAAAATACCAAGGCCTTCTTCACTTGAAAGGCTATCATGCAAATCTCTCATATTCTATATCTGTGTACCAAATTACTTTTTAAAAATAATTGTAAGACTTTATTTTCTTCCTTATTGGGTTACTAGAATCAGCCTTTCCAAAGTAGAAATATATATATGAATAACATCAATGTTTGTTAAATTCATTTTAAACTTTTGTTTTCCAGGAGTAAAAGTGAAGAGACATTTTAAGAAAAAAATGAACAAAGATTCTTTATACCTTGCTCCCATTTTGCGTTTGAATTGTAGCAAAGCTTGTAAAAGGACAGCCAGTGGACAAAAGCAAAGTTTCAGGACCTCAGCTGTAGCTTCTTGAACCAAGGATGGCCAGTGATCATTGGAAACATTAGCCTAAAAAAATAAACACAAATATTAAATCACTGTGCTCATTTAACATGCTAGGAAGGTAATGCTCAAAATCCTTCAAGCTAGGCTTCAGCAGTACACCCAGAACTTCCAGATATAAAAGCTTGGTTTAGAAAAGGCCAGCAATCAAACAGCCACCATCTGCCGGATCACAGAGAAAGCAAGGGAATTCCAGAAAAACACTGACTTCTGCTTCACTGACTAAAGTTTCTGACGGTGTGGATCACAACAAACTATGGGAAATTCTTAAAGAGATGGGAATACTAGACCACCTTACCTGCCTTCTGAGAAACCTGTATGCAGGTCAAGAAGCATCAGTTATAACTGGACATGCAGCAATGGACTGGTTCAAAATTGGGAAAGGAGTACATCAAGACTGTATATTGTCACCCTGCTTATTAACTTATATGCAGAGTACATTATGCAAAATTCCAGGCTGGATGAGTCACAAACTAGAATCAAAATTGACAGGAGAATTATCAATAACCTCAGATATGCCGATGACACCACCCTTATGGTGAAAGCAAAGAGGAACTAAAGAGCCTCTTTATGAAGGTGAAAAAGGAGAGTGAAAAAGTTGGCTTAAAACTCAACATTCAAAAAACTAAGATCATAGCATCCAGTCTCATCATTTCAAGGCAAACAGATGGGGTAAAAGTGGAAACAGGGACAGATTTTATTTTCTTGGGCTCCAAAATCCCTGTGGATGGTGACTGCAGTAATGAAATTCAAAGACACTTGCTCCTTGAAAGGAAAGCTATCACAAACCTAGACAGCGTATTAAAAAGCAGAGCCATTACTTTGCCAACAAAGGTCCGTACAGTCACAATTACGGTTTTCCCGGTAGTCATGTATGGATGTGAGGGCCGGACCATAAAGAAGGCTAAGTTCCAAAGAATGGATGCTTTCAAACTGTGGGGCTGGAGAAGACTCTTGAGAGTCCCTTGGACAGCAAGGAGATCATATCAGTCAATCCTAAAGGAAATCAACCCTGGATATTCATTGGAAGGACTGATGCTGAAGCTCCAATATTTTGGCCACCAGATGTGAAGAGCTGACTTACTGGAAAAGACCCTGATGCTGGGAAAGACTGAGGGCAGGAGAAAAATCGGGCGACAGAGGATGATAAGGTTGGATGGCATCACCAACTCAATGCACATGAGTTTGAGCAAACTCCAGAAGGTAATGAAGGACAGGGATGCAGAGTTATACATGACTTAGAGACTAAACAACATTAAATCATTGGACATTTGACATGTTTACTTTAAAAAATACAATCCGCTCTTACTTGTTGAGTGTCCAAGTTGCCATTTAATGCTGTAGGGAGTGAAATTCTACAAAATTAAGAACTGATTCCTGACCTTAGGGAACTACAAAACAAGGCTGACAGGGATTAAGGAAGGATTCAAAAAGGAGATACCTTTTTTAAAACACTAAAATATTTGCTAAAAGAAAACACACTATTCTACGGGTGGATGAAATCTATCAATTACTAAGCTCCTGGTCTACCAAATATACAAAACTTAATTCTTTAAATGGTAATGATAAAGTTCCACATTTCAAAAATTATCTAAGGAGAGAAGAAAGCCAAAAGTGAATATGTTAATACAACCCCAATTTAGGAAAAAAGTTCGAAGCCAGTTAGAGATAAATAAATCTGAAAGAGATGGGTATACCAGACCATCTAACCTGCCTCTTGAGAAACCTGTATGCAGGCCAGGAAGCAACAGTCAGAACTGGACATGGAACAACAGACTGGTTCCATATAGGAAAAGGAGTACGTCAAGGCTGTACATTGTTACCCTGCTTATTTAACTTATATGCAGAATACATCATGAGAAACACTGGGCTGGAGGAAGCACAAGCTGGAATTAAGACTGCCGGGAGAACTATCAATAACCTCAGATATGAAGATGAGACCACCCTTATGGCAGAAAGTGAAGAACTAAAGAGCCTCTTGATGAAAGCGAAAGTGGAGAGTGAAAAAGTTGGCTTAAAATTCAACATTCAGAAAACGAAGATCACGGCATCCAGTACCATCACTTCATGGCAAATAGATGGGGAAACAGTGGAAACAGTGGCCGACTTTATTTTTAGGGGACGCCAAAATCACTGCAGATGGTGATTTCAGCCATGAAATTAAAAGATGCTTACTCCTTGGAAGGAAAGTTATGACCAACCTAGACAGCATATTAAAAAGCAGAGACATCACTTTGTCAACAAAGTTCCGTCTAGTCAAGGCTATGGTTTTTCCAGGGGTCATGTATGGATGTGAGAGTTGGACTATTAAGAAAGCTGAGAGCTAAAGAATTGATGCTTCTGAACTGTTGCGTTGGAGAAGACTCTTGAGAGTCCCTTGGACTGCAAGGAGATCCAACCAGTCCATCCTAAAGGAGATCAGTCCTGGGTGTTCATTGGAAGGACTGATGTTGAAGCTGAAACTCCGATACTTTGGCCACCTGATGCAAAGAGCTGACTCATTTGAAAAAACCCTGATGCTGGGAAAGATTGAAGGCAGGAGGAGAAGGGGACGACAGAGAATGAGATGACTGGATGGCATCACCGACTTGATGGACATGGGTTTAGGTGGACTCCGGGAGTTGGTGATGGACAGGGAGGCCTGGCATGCTGTGGTTCATGGGGTCGCAAAGAGTCAGACACAACTGAGCAACTGAACTGAACTGAAATAAAAATCAACAATTTTGAAAATTTTATTCAGAATTTCATTATATGGGGAAAAATGATAAGATTACTTCAGTTGCAAAGTTTAGTTTCTTATAGTATGTACTGAGTACAAAAATAACATAGATAAGTATTTAAGAAATAGTAACTAAAAATAAAATGGTGAACACTCTACTGAATTTTACAAGAAGAAAAAAAAGCATTTAAAATCTTTTGTTAAAAACGTCAAACTGTAACCAAGATTTCCTAATTACAGGTGTCTAGAATACACATTTTAATAAAGTCAATATAATAAGTGAATACATTGTTGTAGTTCAGTCGCCCAATCATGTCCGACTTTTTGCGACCCCACACACTGTAGGTTCCTTTCAAAGACTAAATTATTCTTTTCAAATGTTAGAGCAATGAACTCTTGAGTTCAGTACAGCCAACAGTAATTTGTGTAATCAAGGAAGAGGAAGTCATAGGGATAATGAATTTTAAAATAGAGATCAGAGGTTGTGAGACATCTTCCATAAACATGGGAGCAATGACAACTTGCTCCCATCTGGCAAAGAATGTAAGGCAAAGCCCATACTAATAAAATTATTCCTAGTACATTTTTTTTAAACCAAGAGTACAAAACTCTCACTGGGTGGTTTTACAATGCACTGTCTAAATTCCAAGAATTCATATAATGTATTTTGTAAAGTTAGTGCATGTATGGGTTGGCCAAAAAATTCGTTTTGAGTTTTATGTTATGAAAAAATCCAAATGAACTTTGGGGTCAATCCAATATTATTATATAATATTTTCTATATGTGCATACTGTGTGTGCTTAGTTGCTCAGTTGTGTCTGACTCTTTTTGAGACCCTACGGATTGTGGCCCACCAGGCTCCTCTGTCCGTGGGTTTTCCCAGCAAGAATACTGGAATGGGTTGCCATTTCCTTCTCCAGGGGATCTTCCTGACTCAGGGATCGAACCTGCATCTCTGGCACTGGCAGGCAGATTCTTCACTGCTAAGTAACTAGGGAAGCCCTTCTATATGTAACCAGTATATTAAACAATGTGATTGGAATAAACTTTAAAAAATATATATAGGTTTATTTCCCTGCACCAGGTCTTAACTGCCGCATGCAGGATCTCTGATCTTGAGTTCTGGCATGTGAACCCTTAGTTGCAGTGTGTGGCATCTAGCTCTCTGACCAGGGATGCAACCCAGATCCCCTGCTGTGGGGGCATGAAGTCTTTGCCACCGGACCACCAGGGAAGTCCCTAGGATGCACTTACTTATGTTTCCCATTATCGTTTTAAACTTATTATATGAGGGAGACTTTTCCTTATACAATAAGGATATAAATTACAGTAAGTTCCATGACTCTGAAGAACTATACATAGAAAAAGTGAAAGTGGGAGTGAAGTCACTCAGTTGTATCCAACTCTTTTCAACCCCATGGACTGGCTCCTCTGTCCATGAGATACACAGAAAAGCTATACAAAAAAGGTCTGAATGACCCAGATAACCACGATGGTTTGACCATTCACCTAGAGCCAGACATTGTGGAGTGTGAAGTCAAGTGGGCCTTAGGAAGCATCACAAGGAACAAAGCTAGTGGAGGTGATAGAATTCCAGCTGAGATATTTCAAATGCTCAAAGATGATGCTGTGAAAGTGCTACACGCAATATGCCAGCAAATTTGGAAAATCAGCAGTGACTACAGGACTGGAAATGGTCAGTTTTCACTCCAATCCCAAAGATAGGCAATGCCAAAGAATGTTCAAAGTACCACACAACTGCAGTTGTTTCACACGCTAACAAAGTAATGTTAAAAATTCTCCAGAGAGGCACCAACAATATGTGAACCAAGAACTTCCAGATGTTCAAGCTGGATTTAGAAAAGGCAGAGGAACCAGAGATCAAATTGCTAACATCCACTGGGTCATAGAAAAAGCAAGAGAATTACAGAAAAATATCCACTTCTGCTTCATTGACTACACTAAAGCTTTTGACCATGTGGATCACAACAAACTGTGGAAAATTCTTAAAGAGATGAGAATACCGTATCACCTTACCTGTCTCCTGAGAAATTTGTATGCTGGTCAAGGAGCAACAGTTTGAACCAGACTTGTAACAATGGACTGGGGTTCCAATTTGGGAAAAGTACATCAAGGCTGTATATTGTCACCCTGATTACTTAATTTATATGCAGAGTACATCACGCGAAATGCCAGACTGGATGAAGCGCAAGCTAGAATCAAGATTTTGGGGAGAAATATCAATAACCTCAAATATGCAGATGATACCACCCTTATGGCAGAAAGCAAAGAGGAACTAAAGAGCCTCTTGATTAAAGTGAAGGAGGAGAATGAAAAAGCTGGCTTAAAGCTCAAAACTCAAAAAATGAAGATCATGGCATCCAGTGCCATCACTTCATGGCAAATAGATGGGGAAACAATGGAAACAGTGACAGACTTCATTGACTTGGGCTCCAAAATCACTGCAGATGGTGACTGCAGCTATGAAATTAAAAGACGCTTGCTCCTTGGAAGAAATGCTATGACAAACCTAGACAGCATGTTAAAAAGCAGAGACATTACTTTGCCAACAAAGGTGTGTCTGGTCAAAGCTATGGTTTTTCCAGGAGTCATTTTCAACTCCATATAGAGTTGGACCATAAAGAAGGTTAGGTGCCAAAGAACTGATGCTTTTGAACTGTGGTGTTGGAGAAGACTCTTGAGAATCCCTTGGAATGCAAGGAGATCCAACCAGTCCATCCTAAAGGCAATCAGTCCTGAATATTCATTGGAAGGACTGATGCTGAAGCTGAAGTTCTAATACTGTGGCCACCTGATGTGAAGAACTGACTCATTGGTAAAGACCGTGATGCTGGGAAAGACTGAAGGCAGGAGAAAGGGACGACAGAGGATGAGATGGTTGGATGGCATCACCAACTTGATGGACATGAGTTTAAGCAAGCTCCGGGAGATGGTAAAGGACAGGGATGCCTGGCATGCTGCAGTTCATGGGGTCGCAAAGAGTTGGACACGACTGAGTGACTGAACAAGAAACATGACTCTGACATCCATTCAGAGTCTTAATTAGAAAGTTCTCTTCTTTTCAAAACTTCAACCTTCATACAAAGATAATACTTACACCCTACTCCCATCTCCTCAGCTCCTAGCTAGGGTGTGCTTACAGGCAGCAGCACATGGCTTGTTCCTCTGCCCAGCACTCCCACCTTTTCTTGCTAATTGTAGTTTCTGGCCTCAACTGAAACATCAGAAGTTTGGTGGGTGTCATTGCAAGGTGAGGACTCCCCTGGTGGCTCAGATGGTGAAGAATCTGCCTGCAATGCAGGAGAGCATGGTTCAGTCCCTGGGTTGGGAAGATCCCCTGGAGAAGCAAACGGCAACCCACTCCAGTATTCTTGCCTGGAGAATTCCATGGACAGAAACTGGAAGGCTATAATGCATGGGATCACAAAGAGTTGACACAACTGAGCGACTTTAAGAGTTCCTTCTCAATTGTAAGGTGATGTCTGATTCCTTAGGCCTGATAGACACTTAAAGATCTTTATCTCTTCATCTGGATTTTCTTGGTTTTATCAGAGACTCCCAGCTTTGTGGGTAGTCTCTCACTGCAGAACCGGCTTTGAGATCTGTGGGGCTCAATGCAAAATATAAAACATGCAGGGCTCTTTGTTTAAAAATGATTAAACATGTCAACACGGTGACTACAGAGCACTAAACCCAGTGGGAGGCCTGTGCCCAGGACAGGACGCACAACTCCACTAAGCTGGGTGAATGGACTCTGTTGCACTTCCTCTCTTCACATGCTCTGGCAGTCTGGAGACTTCCAGCTTTCTTTTGGCTGAGATTCCATCACTCCTCTAGGTGGCTCTGCATGTCAGGACCTAAGATAATTGCAATGTCAGTCCACCAGCTCAGGAGGCATCACCCATTCCTGGATCGAATGAACTCCAGGAGTGGTGCCCACCTCACACTGCAGCAGCTCTTTAGTAAGAGGGAGGGCATCTTATAGCCAAACACGCATTCCTAACTACCTTGGGGATCCACCCACTGCTGAGCACTCTCTCCCAGGAACAGGCAGTCACTTTCCAAACCAGGACCAACTCTCTCCCCAGCAGGTGGAGAGCTGCAGTTCTCAAGGCACACATCAGACACCTGTCCATACGCTTCTGGACACGTGCCTGCAGGACCGCTGAGGCCACACGCCACAGCCTCCCTCTCTCTGCTGGCACCGCCCTTCTCGCCTCGGGGCACCTGTGTGTGTGTGGCAATGCGCCAGGGAGATGACAGAGGAGGCAACAGCTTTCTCCAGAAAGATTTCTTCACAGTCCTCCAACTCGACTCTCCTAATCTTTGTATAGCTTCCTCACAGGTTAAGTCTTCTACCTGCTTCAGAAATCTGTATCTTGATTTGCTATCTCTCTTTGGAATCTAAGATATTTAATATCTTAGCAGAACCTTTCAGTTTAATAATCTATTCATATATCATCACACATAAACAGCCTAATTTTCATATAAACATCCTCCATACACTGCCAGCTATTGACCAGAGAAATACAACATCTCCTCACAATAACTGCTGGGTATCAAATCTTATAACAAGCAAATTAAACGTGAACAGCACTTTGAAGTTTACAAAGGCATTTGTGTTACTTCATTTGATATTCCTAACAACCCTAGGCAAAGTAGTTATTACCATCTCCACTATTACCAAAAAAGTTAGGAGGGGAGTTCTAGACAGCTTAATTGGCTGAAGTTTTCGCAGGCAGAACCAAAGCTCCTAGAGAAAACACTGTTTGTAGTGGCAGCAGTGGTGGGGGGATGGAGGCAGGTATACGCGGGTATTACTAAAATGTAATCCAGTCTCGTCATCTGAAAAGTAGGATTCTTATGAATATTAATGAAGTTAATACATATAAAGCACTACACTAGAACCTGCACAGGCTAAGTGTTCTGTATGTTTGCATTACTATTGCTGTTTTTATTTTATTCCAGGTCAGATTTAATTTCCCAGCATGAAGAACAAGCCAACAAAAAAACACATCACTAAATAATTCTTATTAACGAACAAATTTGTAAGTTAGACTAAAAGGGCTAAAAAAGAGTAAAAAGGGCTAAAACAAAAAATAAGTTAGACTTCTCCACACATTCAGGAACAGTTATAGATGCCACATGTTGCTTCCACAGAGACTTTATTAAATATAAATATGGGATAAACAAACAACATCTTCAGTGGCCCATAATTACCATTAACCACCATTTCTTTCCAGCCAAATTATCTCAAATTTGACCACCACTATTATCCACCCATTCATTCAAAACTACTGGTGGAAGAGCCCCTATGTGTTAAGCAGAGCGTAAAACAAAACACAAGAAGAACAAAACATGGCCCCACCTAAGGAGCTCTGAAATGTGCTCCATAGTAATAGCACCAAAGCTAAACACACTTCCTAAAGCTTGTATTTTTTTTGCTAAAATGCCCAGTGAAAGCAAGTAAATAAGGCTGGCAATGGACTACTATGGCATAAGCAACAGTTCATTCAGTCCTGTCTAGGAAAATTTAATTTTAAAAAAATGACATTTTATCTTTTAATTACAGAAGTAATATGCATATGATAAAAAATTAACACACTAGCAAAGGACAGAAAATGAAAAATTCTCCTCCACCATTCCTTACAGACCCCCTAACACCATTCTCCAAAGTAACTGCCATTAAGTTTCTTTTGTATCTTTCCATATCTTTCTACGTGTCTTTTAACATGCACATGTACACAGTGTCTTTACAGATAAACATTCTCGAAACTATATACTACACATACATACACTCAAATAGGATATCATATACACTTTTCTGGAGTTTGCTCCTCCAGACACCCACTTAAAATATTTACCTTGAAGAGTTTATAAGACCTCTAGATTAATACACCTAACTTGGTATCAGAAAATATATCAAGTCAAAAATTATTAGGAATCCCTCTTACAGAACATCAAATTGAACTGAGAAATGACTGAAATGCTAATTATTGGCATCTTTTTCACTAACGGGTAACCGGGTTAATTCTAACTTAAGTCACCAAGAAACAAAAATGTATATTCTGTCATAATTCAACTTTTTAAGTTGCAATCTTTGTTTTTTCCTCCTAAATGATGGCAATGCCCTGCTAGAGTCTATGAGTTTATGTTACGTTACTCTTATGCCCATCAAGACCCCAAACACAAAGTCTACAAGAAGCCCACAGTAGGAGGTGATGAAACGATAGGAACTGAATGGACTCTCACTGTGTAAAAAGCTTTTATCTTTAGGAAAAATAAAAAAAGCAGTTTTCCACATCATAACTATGACGAGATCTTACCATGCAGACTTGCAATGCAAGCAGTGCTAGCCTCAGCAAGCTTGAGAGCTTCCCACTCCAGCTGCCCTGTTGGGATGCCACTTGCAGGCTCTTCCTGTAACACATCTCTGCAGCACCCATCATTCCTTGGGACTGATATATGTGTGCCAGCCACTGAGGAGTAGCAAGAGAAAAGGATCCAAAAGACTTTAGTTTACTGCACAGTCTACTTCCAACAAATTCAATAAACGTTGGAGTTAAAATTTTTAATTTACTTATTGATGAATTTTGTGCCCCCAAAACAAAAATCATAGGTTAAGAAAGGGGACAGCCCCATATAACCCAGCAATCCCACGACAGTATATACCCTGAGGAAACTGTAATTCAAAACAACACGTGTACTCCAGTGTTCATTGCAGCACTAACAGTATCCAGGACATGGAAGCAACCTAGGTGTCTACCAGCAGGTGAGTGGATAAAGCAGCAGTGGTATGTGTATACAGTGGAATATTACTCAGCCATAAACGGGAAGGAACTTGAGTCAGCTCTAGTGAAGTGGATGAACCTACAGTCTGTTAGAGCAAAATAAGTCAGAAAGAGAGAAATAAATATTATGGAATCGAGAAAAATGGTACTGCTGAACCAATTTCCAGGGCAGGAATAGAGAACAGACTTATGAACATGGTGGGGCAGAGGGAAGGAGAGAGTGGGATGAACTGAGAAAGTAGCATTGCAACACATATATTACCATATGTAAACTAGATAGCTAGTGGGAAGTTGCTGTATAACACAGGAAGCTCAACCTGGTGCTCTGTGACAACCTAGAAGGCTGGGATGACTTGGGAAGTGGGAGGGAGGTTCAAAAGAGAGAGGACATATGTATTGCCATCTTGCCCATTCCATTAGCAACAGCATACTGGCCACATCTAGTCTGAAGTCTTAAAAAGTCTCTCAAGATAGCAAGCCAGGAACAAAATCAAAACACACAATGATTGTTCATATGTGACAGATACATCATGTAAACACTAACCAAAAGTTCACACAACTGTATTAATTCCCAACAAAGTAGACTTCAAGACAAGAGATGTTAAGAGATAAACTGGGCTGTTTCATAATGATGAGTCAGTCAAAGGAAGATATACATTTGTATATCCCAATCACATAGAATTTATGAAGCAAAAATATAAATTTAAGAAGAAATAGACAAATCCAGAATCTGAATCGGAGATTTCAACACACCTATCTCAGCAATGATAACAGAAACAGAGAAAAAAATAAATAAGTAAATACGAA
>SJYQ01005704.1:479296-510374 GCA_006410935.1 Redunca redunca | reverse complement strand
TGACCTTATGAGACTGAAAAATTATAGGCCAATCTCTCTCATGAATATAGGCATACACATTGTAAACAAATATTTAACAAGTTGACTCTAGCAATATATAAAAGGAACGATACATCATGACCAAGCAGGGCTTCTTCTAAGAATGAAAGTTTGGTTTAATATTTGAAAATCCATGCAATCTATCATATTAACAGAATAAAGAAAAAGAACCATTCTCATAGATGGCCCCCCAAAATCTACTCATTCATGATAAAAAACAAATCTCTCTTGACAAACTCAGAAAAGGATCTCCTTAATCTGAAAGATAAATTGGACAGCCACTTTAGAATCTATTGCATGCATGAATGCTGAGTTGCTTCAGCGGTGTCCAACTCTTTGCAATCCTATGGACTGTAGCTTACCAGGCTCCTCTGTCCATGGGATTCTCCAGGCGAGAACACTGGAGTGGATTGCCATGCCCCTCTCCAGGGGATCTTTCCAACCCCAGGATCAAACCTGCATCTCTTACAACTTATGCATTGGCAAGCAGGTTCTTTACCGCTAGCACCACCTGGGAAGCCCTTAGAATCTGTTAAATGCCTATAAAAACCTAAAGCAAATATTGTAGCTGAAATTATAAATGTTTTCTATCTGAGGTAGAGAATAAGACCAGTATGTTCCCTTATCACTGTTTCTGTTTAACATTGTATTTGAGACTCTAAACAGTGCAATGAGTCAAGGAAATTTTTAAATTAAAATCATTAGAAAGAAAAAGCAAAAATTATTCACAAAGGAAATTTTGGTGCATACAGAAAACCCAAAACCATTTCAAAAGAGTAAGTCAGCAAAGCTGCTAGAAGGTCAAAATATAAAAATCAACTGTATTTCTATGATCTTTTTAAAATTTTAAAACACTGCTGAGAGAAATTTAGAACTTAAATAATAAGGCCTATAACAGCTCAGTTGGTAAAGAATCCACCTGCAATACAGGAGACCTGGCTTCGATCCCTGGGTTGGGAAGATCCCCTGAGAAGGAAATGGCAACCCACTCTAGTATTCTTGCCTGGAGAATCCCATGGACAGAAGAGCCTGGCAGGCTACAGTCTATGGGGTCGCAGGAGTCAGACATGAATTAGTGACTAAACCACCACCCCCATAACACATTTATGAATAGAGAAACTCAATAGTAATACTTTGTTAATTTTCCCAAATTAAACTATAGATTTATTTAAACTACAAATTTATTATTCATTATTTATTTATTTAAACTATAGATTGAAATTCCAATCTAGACCTCAGTTGGACTTTTGTTTGGCAGGGAGAGTAAGGGTAACTGACAATTTACAGGTAAATGGAAAAGACCTAAAATGATTGAGAGAAACTTGAAGGAAAACAAAAAAGTTGGAGGTCTTAATATTTCCTCCATACATCAAAATAAACTATAACACCATAAGCAATAATAAACAAATAGATCAAAGAAAAAGGAGAAAAAGAATAAAGAGCCCTAAAAACCAAACATACCCAGTCACCTGATTTATAACAAAAGTATCATGACAATTCAGTGGAGGATATAATGGTCTTTTCAAAGGATGGTACTAGGACAATTACATATCCATATGGGAGAAAAATGAACCTTGACCCTGCAACACTCACAAAAATTAATCCAGGATGGATGGATCATAGACCTATATATGAAAGACAGAACAACAGTTTCTAAAGAAAAACAGAAAAAAATCTTCATGAACTAAAGTAGAACACCCCAGTAAAACATTAACCATTAAAAAATAATAAATTAGACTTCACTGAGATTAAGACCTACTCATCAAAAAATAACATTATGAAAATATTTGCAATACAGATATCCAAAACTGTGCTTGTAGCCAGAAAATATAATGAATTTCAACAATTCAGCAAGATAACTGCCCATTAAAAACTATAGTAAAGAAACAGTACTTTAAAAATAAGATATTCAAAGATCCAATAAGCATATGAAAAGTGGCTCAACAGCATTTTTCATCAGGTAAATTCCACTCAGCTACCAGGCCTTCCCTGGTAACTCAGCTGGGAAGAATCCACTTGCAATGCAGGAGACCCTGGTTCAATTCCTGGGTCAGGAAGAACCACTGGAGAAGGGACAGGCTACCCACTCCAGTATTCTTGGGCTTCCCTGGTGGCTCAGATGGTAAAGAACCCACCTGGAATGCAGGAGATCTGGGTTTGATCCCTGGGTTGGGAAGATGCCCTGGAGGAGGGCATGGCAACCCGCTCCAGGATTCTTGCCTGGAGAATCCCCATGGACAGAGGAGCCTGGCAGACTATCATCCATAGGGTCACAAAGAGTCGGACACAACTGAGCGACTAAGCACACAAATTGCACTTAAAACCACTATATGATACTATTAACATTACCTACATATCCACTGAAAAGGGAAAATAGTAATCACCATCTAGCGGCAATGGC
This sequence comes from Redunca redunca, assembly GCA_006410935.1. NCBI lineage: Eukaryota > Metazoa > Chordata > Mammalia > Artiodactyla > Bovidae > Redunca > Redunca redunca. The sequence continues at coordinate 507,934 of SJYQ01005704.1, read as the reverse complement.
ACCCCACTCCAGTGCTCTTGCCTGGAAAATCCCATGGGCAGAGGAGCCTGGTGGGCTGCAGTCCATGGGGTCGCTAAGAGTTGGACACGACTGAGGGACTTCATTTCCACTTTTCACTTTCATGCATTGGAGAGGGAAATGGCAACCCACTCCAGTGTTCTTGCCTGGAGAATCCCAGGGACAGGGGAGCCTGGTGGGCTGCCGTCTGTGGGGTTGCACAGTCAGACACGACTGAAGCAACTTAGCAGCAGCAGCAATATCAGCAATTGGAAGGCTTATAATTTGCAGGTGGAAACATAAATTCACAACCCATTTTAAAAAAACACTGGACAGGATCTACTAAAGTGAATACATTTTCACCATGAAAAGAAAAAGCAAAAGTGCTAGTAGCTCAGTCATCTGACTCTCTGCAATCCCGGGGACTATAGCCTGCCAGGCTTCTCTGTTCATGAAATTATCACCCAACAAAAGGCATATCCCAGCAGCGTTATAATAGCCAAAACCTGGAAACCCAGTTGACCTTTGAACAACATGGATGTAACTTACAGTCAGCCTCTGTATTCATGGTTGCAAGGACCGACCCAACCACGGACTATTGAAAAATAGCCATGTATAACTGGACTCATGCAGTTCAGACCCATGCTGTCCAAGGGTCAACTGTAATCCAAATGTCTATCAACAGTAAAAGGGATATCTTACAGTATATTATTCATAAAAATAAGTGAAAAAAACTATGGCTACATGAAACAACTAAATGAACTTCATGGACATGATGTTGAATGAAAGTAACCACATACAAAAAGATATTCCATATATATCAAGTTTAAAAACAGGCAAAATTAGACAGAAGTAATATAAGTCATAATAGTGGTTCTGCTGCTTTCTTTTTTTGACATAGGGGGAGTCACAAAGGGAGAGGCATGGGGGAAGCCACTAGGTTGCAGGAAGTCACAGAAATTATGATGCCCAAAGATGACAGAGGTCCAAACAGGATAGCAGGTCAGATTTTAAATTGTTTGCAATTATGGAGAAGTGGTAGCTAGGAGACCATGGACTGGAACTATTTCAATATGGAACAGAAACCTCATCTGAGGTTTCAATTTTGTTTGAATCTAGCACAGGATAGTGGAGGACAGATAAGTCTGGTGTGCTACAGTCCATGGGGTTGCAAGGAGTTGGACACAACTTAGTGACTGAACAACAAAGCACAGACTCTGAAGACAGCAGTTCATGAGCCATTAGATGTAATTGTTATGGGGAGAGTTTGGCCATGGAATGTGGCATATTCTATAAAGCAGACATAGAAGTCAAATAGTGTGGAGGTGAAGAGTGTGTAAAGCAAGGACTGTACTTAAAATCAATTAGAGATATTCAGCATGATCTTATTTCAACAATGTACTATTGCTTATATGGTACTTCCATTAACCTGTTGAACAGTGAATACTTATTGATTTTTTTAAAAAGACTTCTACAGTAATTATATTATCTAAAATTCCTCTCTCGGGTTTCAGATGAAGACTCTGGAGCTGAAGTGGGTGTACCTGGACTAAAATCACATAACCAGTTAGTAGTAGATTCAAGTTGAAAACTTTTTGTTTGCGATTTGTATTAATACCAGCAACCATGTCCAATCTTTCGGCAGTAGAATACACATAAATGAAGACTCTGCAGATGCAGTTATACACCTGGCCTTCATGCAGGGTACACTAATTCCAAAATGGTAGTATAATTGAGGTGCCTATTCAGTAGGGATGTGGACAGAATTTTGTTTCTAGAATCCTATTAATTCTTATTGCCTTTTATGTTTTGCTGCAGGGGCTTTGTATGTATAGGATTTAATGGCCAGTTAGAAATACCCAACCTTAATTCCAAGGTGTCTTCAGTCCTGTACTGCTAGAGAAAAAGGCTAACACCACACTTATCAAAGTGAAAGTGAAGTCACTCAGTCCTGTCGGACTCTTTGCGACCCCATGGACTATAGCCTACCAGGCTCCTCTGTCCATGGGATTCTGCGGGCAAGAGTACTGGAGTGGGTTGCCATTTCCTTCTCCAGGGAATCTTCCCGACCCAGGGATTGAACCTGGGTCTCCCACATTGTAGGCAGACACTTTACTGTCTGAGCCACCAGGGGTATGTTTATCATGCCTTGCAATATTCCTTTTTTCCCTAAAATCAAACATGATTGTGAAACTAACACATTTCTGGGCCAGATTAACTCAGAAACCAAGACAATTTGCCTTCAATTGTCAACAGAAGAAAACATCAGAGCATATTAAGATATAACCTGACACTTGCTCAATATTCCACTATATTTAAAGCTAAGTTCTTTCAAACCTTGGTGAGGTAAAATATTTTAAAAGCATAAAGGTAAGGTATAAAGTAGTGGCAGTGAATTCTAACAAATAATCATATGGCTCTCTGTCCTTATCTTTAGTTTATCCTGACAATCATTCTTTGTAGAATTAATTTATATGGGCTTTCCTGGTGGCTCGGCAGTAAAGAAGCTACATGCCTGTGCAGGAGATGTTGGTTTGATCCCTCGGTCGATCTCTGAAGATCCCACAGAGAAGGAAATGGCAACCTACACCAGTATTCTTGCCTAGGAAATCCCAGGTACAGAGGAGACTGGCAGGATACAGTTCATGGGATCACAAAAGGGTTGGATACATTTAGCAACTAAACAACAAGGGAGGAGGCCACTAGGCTGCAGGAACCACTCTATACCTTGATATGTGTGTGTTCAGTCACTAAGTTGTGTCAACTCTTTGTGACCCTACTGACTATATCCTGCCTGGCTCCTCTGTCCATGGGATTCCCCAGGCAAGAATACTAGAGTGAGTTGTCATTTCCTTCTCCAGGGATCTTCCTAACCCAGGAATCAAACCTGAGTCTCCTCCATCTCCTACATTGGCAGATTCTTTACCACTGGGCCACCTGGGAAATCCCTACATCTTGATATAAGTAGTGGTTAAAAGTACTTACAAATATAGTAAGATTTTTACATTCTATTCTTTGTGAATTATATCATGGTATAAAAGAAAACAAATATGCTATCTCTTAAGACCTTACTTACTGCATAATTTATCCTGTAATTTTTCCCTTTTAGTTTGACAAAGTGTTTTTCCCCTTGATAAAGAACATAAGATCATCAATATCCAGTTGACTTTAGAATTAAAGTATGTTAAGTCTCATATGGCAAATTTACTCTGAGAGGGGGAAAAAAGCACCATCTTTCTTCAAGGATTAGAGTAAAAAGGAAGCTTAATGTGCATAATCCAACTATTTTACACCATTAGATAACCTTTTTAAGCAGGACATCAAAACGTTCATAGAACAAAAGATCAAATGAAGAACTGTAGTAAAACACACTTCTGTAAAACCTGTGTCAAAAAGTCCCTTTGATACTGTCTCGGGGCACAGAAAGAACTGTAACAAGTTGAGTAATATATATGCTTTTTGTATTTTAGTATCAATGAGAATAAAGTAGGCAGTGATTATTATGTACTTGTCATTGTAGTAAGCAGAGCCAGCTAAAAAGACTGACAGCTCAGGGATTCAGGCATCAATCCTGAAAATAACTATTTCTGAAGGCACTGAAAACCCATTAGAATCTTAGATACAGGTTACCTGTAAAGGAGCTAAGGAAAAGCTACACACATCACCTCTAAAGGGAGAGTTAAGCACCACTACAGCAAGCTTATTATGTTTGCAACACTCAGCTCTCTTCTATCAACTGTTTATAAAATACATTATTTTCAACACTGTTTTAAATGGAAAGGTTTATAACCAGCGATTTTAAACGCTTTAAAGCCATGCAGCAGCAGATCCTTAGTGAATAATCAACTTCTTTAGTTTCTCTAACTATTGTGGTTAATGAGAGATATTAACCACATATTAACTGCTGTGCAAAAATGAGAGACACAGTGCGTTTAAAGGCAAGACAAAAATGGGGCACACCCCTGACCTCACTGAACATCACAGGGCATTTTAATTCAGGACTCACATAACAAAAGGGAAAATTTACCTGCCAAGCTGGAACGGAGGTTGAGTTGGACATGACTGTTTTTTGCAGCTCGTCAAGTACAGTATCTGGGAGAGGTTTCCGTGACTCCAGGAGTGGTTTACATTGAACTTGTCTCAAGAGTAAGATAACAGCTGGTTGATCAGGGTTACTTTTTAAATTCTAAAAATCAAACCCCAAACAGAAATTCATGAAACAGGTTCTGAAATGTTAAATGTAAAAGGTAATTAGGCTCTTCTCCATACTGAAAAAAAAAAAAAAAACAACCTGAATTTAACCTTTTCTTATTAAAAAATAACAGCAAAAGTAAAAAAAGAACACTGATCATCTTGGGAATATCAAACTCTATACTTAAATAAACTCTAAAATCAGTAACACTACTACTGTAGTTTATAAATTGTCACTCTTCGATTCAGTACATCCCTTTGACTTGGTTTATTCTTAGGTGATAGCCTGAAAAATTTAGGGTCTGCATATAAATAGCTGAACTAAGAAAATATAAAATTAACAGTGAAGGCTAGAATTATCCCTTATTTGGAAGAAACTGTGTTATGTAAGAGGGGCTTCCCTGGTGACTCAGAAGTAAAGAGTCCGCCTGCAACGCCAGAGATTCAGGAGACATGTGTTTGATCCCTGGGTCAGAAAGGTCCCCTGGAGGAAGGCATGTCAACCTACTCCAGTATTCTTGCCTGGAGAATCCCATGGACAGAGAAGCCTGGCGGGCTATAATCCATAGGGTTGCAAAGAGTTGGAAATGACTGAAGCAACTGAGCATGCACATACTATGTAAGAAGGAAAGAGCTTTAGTTTTTTTCCTTTCTCAACATCTTAATAAAGATACACATTGTCCTTCCTCCAGGCACAGACATATATATTTCCCTAAGCCATTTATTTATACCTTAAAACACATACATACAGACATAAAAGTATTATATGTATGTATATGTATATATATTTATAAATGTATATGTTGTTTATATGTATATATGTATTATAATTATATATACAATATGTAATATGTATCCACAATATACACATACAAGAAGTTAAGGCTAGTTCTCCAAGCGAGTCCTTCCACTATTGTTTTAGACATATCTTTCTTTATTGTCAGTCTCTCAATAACCTAATTCTTTATCTTCTATTAGGTCATAGTTCTAAATGTCCTTATTTCTGAAAGGTATGTGATTGCTTTCTTCTAAGTAAGAGATTGGAACCTTAAAATGACGAGGAAAGGTTCATACTCTCTGTCAGAGAGAAGAAGAAGCAACTGCCAGTTTACACTCACTAAACATTCACTGTATTATACTGAACTGTCCTGAACCTAGATGGAATTTCTTAAATAAAGAGATAATGTATGATTCTGCTTTTCAAAGAATTCAAGGACCAAAGGGATCTTCAAAGATCCATTCCTCTCTCTCTGTAAAATTCATAGTGATCTTTCAAAAAACATTTCTAGAAAAACAACACAATCTCCCGGGTAAATATTTATGAAAAAAAAAAAAAGTCATTTTCAGGAAAAGTGATGTCTAAAACTCACCTTATTCATTAAGTTATTTTTGAGTAGGTTTATAAAACTGATTTGTTCATTCAATAAATATTTACTGAGCCTCTACTATGGGTCAGGCAAAGTCTAAGAATTTACTCACAGAGACTACAATCCAGGTAGGCAAAAACTGATTACTCGATAATTTCAGTCACCCACTTAACAGTCCCCACAGTCATTCTATATGGCTCAGAACTTTGGGAAAATGCAGGGATGCTGGAAAACATAGCATTCTAAAGAAAGTAACTAGAAATCAAAGGAAAACACTACTTCCATAAGAAATACCCCAAATAAATTCAACTTTGAGTCTCAAGAGTCAGACACATGTGAGCTTAAACAGCAAGTCTATCAATTTCTACCTGTGAACTCTTATGCAAATTAGTTACACTCTTTAAGCCTTAGTTTTCTCTTTTGTATAAATGGGGATAATAATAAATACCTAAATCACAGGATTGTTGTGAAGGTCAAATACAAACTGCTAAATGTATTAACTAGCCTATAGTAAGTACTCAGTTAGTTAATGCTGGGTATTATCTTCATTATCATCACCACCACCATCACAACCAACTGCTCTCTAAATAATGTGCACTCTATTTTTGAAGTTATTTTCCAAGTAGGATAAGAATTCATGAATCTCAATTCCATAAGAATACCTTTGTGCAGAGGGCTTCAGCTTCAGATATTCTTCCTGTGTCTATCAGACCAGTGACAGCTTGAGAGAGAGACCACCTTTCAAGAGACTGGTTGTAATTTTCAAAGTATTCTTTGTCTTTAACTACAATAAAACAAGTCACTGTTAAAACTTCTTTCTGCAGTTTATAATGTATTCTCTGAGAAGTAATTATTAAGTATGACAATTAAACTTACTATGCAATACAACTTTTACACATACCACTGGAATATCACAGACTATCTCAACATGAGACAGGTTTCTGAAAAGTTTCATAGTAGGAATATTTGTGGCTGAATAACTTAACTTTTTATATTTGTGACTTACATTAAATAAAAAAATCAGTCTTCAGTAAAACTGAAAATAATTCAATGAAAAAAGTAAAGATTTATTGCAATATAATTGACATATGATAAACTACACACATTCAAACTATAAATCTGATAACTTTTGACATAAGCATCCATCTATGAACTATCACGACTATCAAGATAATAAACGCATCCATCATGAATAGCTTGCTCCTACTCCTTGGTAATCCTTCCTGTCCCCAACCCACCTCTCCTCTTTCCCTCTGTAATTTTCACTCACAATAGATCAATTTGCATTATCTGAAATTTCATATAAAGGAAATCATAAAGTATAAACTCTTTGGCCTGTTTCATAGCGTTTAACATGGTAAATTTTATACATTCATTTTCAAATATTAAAGCAACCTTGCATTCTTAGAATAAACCCCACTTGATCATGATGTAGTACTATCTTTTTTGTGTGTTACTGGATTTGAATGGTCAAAGTTTTGTTATAAATGTCTGCATCTGTAGTTCCATAGTTTGCTTGTAATGCCTTTCTCTAGATTCAGTATTTATGTAATGCTGACCTCATAGCTTGGACTGCAAGGAGATCCAACCAGTCCATTCTAAAGGAGATCAGCCCTGGGTGTTCTTTGGAAGGAATGATGCTAAAGCTGAAACTCCAGTACTCTGGCCACCTCATGTGAAGAGTTGACTGACTGGAAGACTCTGATGCTGGGAGGGATTGGGGACAGGAGGAAAAGGGGACGACAGAGTATGAGATGGCTGGATGGCATCACCAACTAGATAGATGTGAGTTTGCATGAACTCTGGGAGTTGGTGATGGACAGGGAGGCCTGGGGTGCTGCAATTCATAGGGTCGCAAGAGTCGGGCATGACTGAGCAACTGCACTGAACTGACCTCATAGCAGAAATCAGGAAATGTCACCACCTTTTCAATTTTCTGGAAGAGTCTGTATAGAGCTGGTATTATTTTTTACTTCAATGTTTGGCAGAATTCTATCTGGCCCTAGAGTTTTCTATATAAGAAGATTTTTAACTATAAATTCAGTCTCTTTAATAGATATAAAGCTATTCAGTTTACTTCTTCTTAAGTGAGCTGTCTCTTAAGGAATTTATCCATATCATCAACATTGCCAAATTTAGGGGCATAAAATTGTTCTTAAGATTCTCTTATGAGTCTTTTTGGGCTTCCCTTGTGGCTCAGTTGGTAAAAGAATCCGCCTGCTATACGGGAGACCTGGGTTCAATCCCTGGGTTGGCAAGATCCCCTGAAGAAGGGAAAGGCTACCCACTCTAGTATTCTGGCCTGGAGAATTCTGTGGACTACAGTCCATGGGGTCACAAAGAGTCAGACACAACTGAGCCACTTTCACTTTCACTATGAGCCTTTTAATAGCTATAGAGATGTATCCTCTCTCATTCCTGACAACTCTTTCCTGATGCCTGGCTAGAGGTTTATCAATTTCATTGATCTTTTCAAAGAATTAGGTTTTGCTTTTGTTGATTTTCTGTTTTCTATTTCACAGATTTCTACTCTTTATTTTCTTTTATTCTGCTTACTTTGGTTTAAATTTCCCTTTCTTTTTTCTACTTTCTCAAGGGAGAAGTTGAGATCATCAACTTGAGGCCTTATTTCCTGATGTAGACATTTAATGCTAAAATTTTCTTATAAGCAGTACTTGAGTAGCATCACAGAATTTTATATATTGATTCTTCACTCTCAAAATACTTTCAGTTCAAAATAGTTTCTAATTTCCCTCCTGCTTCATTTTTTGACTTTGATTATTTGGAAGTCTATTAAATTTTTGAATATTTGAGAATTTTCCAGATTTATTGTTATTGATTTTTAAATTAATTCAACTGTATTAAGATAACATACTCTGTATGATTTTAATTTTTTAAATTTATTTAGATTTGCTTAATGGCTCATAATATGATGTACTGGTGAAAGTTGCTCAGTCGTGTCTGACTCTTTGCAAACCCATGGACTACTATATAGTCCCTGGAATTCTCCAGGCCAGAATACTGGAGTGGGTAGCCATTTCCCTCTCCAGGGGATCTTCCCAATGCAGAGATCAAACCTGAGACTCTGCATTGTAGGTGGATTCTTTACCGGCTGAGCCACCAGGGAAACCCCCATAATATGATATACAAACAGTCTGTGTATACCTGACAAAAATACACCTTCTGCTATTGTACGAGTACTTTCCTATAAATGACAACTGGGTCAAGCTGGTTGATATTGTTCAAGCTTTAACTGTATCTTTACTAATTTCCTGTCCAATTTTTCTATCAATTATCAAGACTGTTGAATCTCTGTAATTATGAATTTGTTGATCTCTCTTTTCAGTTCTACAAGTTTATTTCAGTTCCATTAAATGTATTTTTCCATAATTTTTCATTTTTTTCTACCTATTTTATTGGGAAAAACCACATGGATCTTATGTATTTTGAAGGTTTGTTACTTGGTGCCTAAACTGTCCTCTTGATAAACTGATTCCAATGTGAAATGTCCCTCCTTATTACTGGAAATATTATTTGCCCTGAAATCTTAATTTGTTTGAAATTTCTCTTTTCTTAAATATTTCTTTACTTACTTGGCTGTGTTGGGTCTTAGTTGCGGCACTCCAGCTTTCTTCTGATTAGTATTGGCATAGTGTACCTTTTCAGTTCAGTTCAGTTCAGTTGCTCAGTCATCTCCGACTCTTTGCAACCCCATGAATCACAGCACACCAGGCCTCCCTGTCCATCACCAACTCCCAGAGTTCACCCAAACTCATGTGCATCAAGTCGGTGATGCCATCCAGCCATCTCATCCTCTGTCGTCCCCTTCTCCTCCTGCCCCCAATCCCTCCCAGCATCAGGGTCTTTTCCAGTGAGTCAACTCTTCAAATGAGTTGGCCAAAGTATTGGAGTTTCAGCCTCAGCATCAGTCCTTCCAATGAACACCCAGGACTGGTCTCCTTTAGGATGGACTGGTTGGATCTCCTTGCAGTCCAATGGACTCGCAAGAGTCTTTTACCATTCTCTAATTTGTTAAATCGTTTTTGTCTTTTTTTAAATAGATATATAGCTGATTTACAATGTTTCAGGCATACAAAGAAGTGATTCAGTTATACAAAGCTACATATGTGTGTGTATACACACACACACACACAAATATATATATTAAAAACATATATATTCTTTTTCAGATTCTTTTCCATTATAGGTTATTACAAGTTATTAAAGGGTTTCCCTGGTGGCTCAGTGGTAAAGAATCTGCCTGTGATGCAGAAGATGCAAGAGATCCACATTCGATCCCTGGGTGGGGAAGATCCCCCAGAGGAGGGCATGGCAACCCACTCCAGTATTCTTGCCTGTAGAGTCCCATGGACAGAGGAGCTCGGTGGGCTACAGTCCATATGGTCACAAAAGGTCAGACATGACTGAAGTGACTGAGCACTCACGCACAAGATATTAAATATAGCTGACCTGTGTTATACGGCAGCTCCTTGTTTATCTACTTTATATAAGGCAGGTGCTTGTTGCTTATCTCTTTTACAGATATTTTATAGATAGCATGAGATTACTTTTGTCTTAAAATATAGGTCTATATTTTGCTATGTTTCCTTTAAGTAGCAAAAAGCTCTTGCTTTTTTATCCAACCTGTCAATCTGCCTTTTAACTGGGGTACTTAGACCATTTATACTTAATTTGATTATTGATTTGGTTGGGTTTAACTCTACTGTGCTGTTGTTCTCTCTTTATTCAATGTTCTCTTTTCTTTCTTTCTTGGATTATTTTTTATACCCCATTTTTTTCTACTTCGGTGGCTTATTGCAAACTTATAACTCTATTTTTTTTAGTGTCTACTTTAAGGTTTAGAGTATTTATCGTTAACCTGTCACCATCTAACTTTAAGTACACTTGGCCCTCTGTATCTGTAGATATGGAACCCATGGACAAGCAGAGCCGACTATTATACATCATTTTATATAAGCATTGTGCATCAGTGGATTTTGATATCTGAGGGAGGTCATAGAACAAATCCCCCATGAATACTTACGGATGATTGTAATATTTTACCACTTATAGTATAAAACCTTTACAACAAAATACTTCCATTTTCTCCTCCTGGCCTCTGTGCTATTGTGTTACATGGTTTAAACAGCTAATTACATGTTAAAGATATTTCTACCTGTGTCTTTTGTGGATCTGTTTCTATTGACTGATTTTTCTCCTCATCATGGCTGGTATTTTTCCGCTTGTTTGCATGCTTATCAAGTCTTATCTGGATACCAGACATTGTGAATTTTACCTTGCTGAATGCTGGGTATTTCTGTTCCTATAATGTTCTTAAGCTTTGTTCTGAATGCAGATAAACCCCTTAAAAATGATTTGACCATTTTGTCTTGTTTTTAAGCTTTGTTAGATGAGAATATAATAGCCTTTCATGCAGGGCTAATTCTGCCTATTAGCTTTTGGCAATATCCTTCTGAATACTTTATCTTGAATGTATCATGTATTAAATGCTTTTTCAAACTTACTTGAAGCAGAAACAGCAGATAACAGTGCCAAGTATAAATCCATCCTCTTTGGCTGAGTGCTGCTCACTAGAGCCAGGATATCATCAGCATGACAAGCTGCCATCAGCCCAGCCCAGACAGCAGGATCACCTAGACATAAGAAATACAATTAGGAGGCTTGTCAATAACAACATGCTGCTGAAAAACTACCAAAACTGAAAGTAAGAGTTTATAAACACCAAAAAATAAAATTAAAAAATGTTATCTACAGAAAAGTTCTATTTTCGTAAAGAAAAACTAACTCATAAGACACAGTACTATATTCATCCTTCAAGTTTTGCCATTTTTTTCCAAACACAATGAGGATAAAAAATATCCTATTAAACTCTTCTTCCACTGCTGGTTACATGAGTGGTGCCTAGAGTACTATGCTGTTGTGGAAAGGTTGATTACAGTCACATTCACTGAATTCCAAGGACAAGTCTCAGTTGTGTTCATCACTCTGTCCCTATACTAAAGGCTCAGTCATAGGAAAGGCAAGGTAACACAACTTCTCAGTTCTTAAGAAAAGTTTGAAGCAAAGGAAAACCTCAAGACAACTCCACTTTACCTATGTTCTAACAGCCAAACATGAAAGTCACTTTATCATTCCAAGTGAAGCAATTTTGATTATATATCCCTTCATTTATTTGATTTTTTTTTTCCTTCCTTCACACCTTGATAGCAGCTTCAGGGCAGTGAGTTGAGAGGTAATAGAAGAGATTATGAGTACATACTCTTTTCAAGAGTTAATTGTGAAAACAGAAAGCTGAACTCAGATTTGGAATTTAGGTTTTTTAATTTGCTTGGTCTTTTATTTCACAAATCATATTTTACAGGTTAATATTTTCAGTCTGTTTGCCCTTAAAGAAAAAATGGATAATTTTAAAATCCTACAAGAGGTTCCAGTTAACAATATAGTCATTTAAACATACTCCTTAGCTCTAGATTTTAATTTTTTCTTATCTAACTGCCCCATCCAACATATACCTTCCATCAAATGTCTGAAGTAGATCTATTTCATTTATAGATTATACAAGAATCATTAGAAATGTTATGCAGAGCAAAAATTTTTACAAAAAATTAAGTAGTTACCTTGATATTACAAAATAGCTTCTGCCCAGATAATGACTACCTTATTTTAAATATCATAGAACATAATTAAATCCAGAATAAGAAAATGGGGACCATTTCCTAGAATTTACGATGTGATCTGGATACTATGAAAGGCACATGACTGAGTCTTAGGCCTGGGTTTTAGGTCTAACGATGCCACTAATTAACTGTGCAGCCATTTTTCCTTTGGAACACATACTTTTATAAAACAAGGCATCTAAATTAAATGACAGCTCAGGTGCCCTCAGGTGTAATATTCTGTAATTTCAACTGAAGTGGACTCAATTTCTATATTTCTAAGATTAAATGAACAACTCATTTAAGGATCTTATAGTACTGTATAGTTTAGATTTTGGGGGGAGGGATAGATACTAGCTGGAAGCAATTTCTCTTGCTATAAATAGTTCAGAAGAATTGTTGTCTTCTCTTCTAGAAATAACCAGCAACTCAAATTCCTTATGAAACAAAGTGATAATTATTATATACAAATATGTATATATATATACACACATATATACATATATCATACTAGAAATCTAAAGTTTTTCATATACTTGGCTAAACATATCTTTTAATATCACAGAATCATTAATCTAACAGACATTGGATTTCTTTCCATTCAACTCTAAATTCTTGGATTACATTTAAATTTCTGAAAAGATTCCTTGGAGGACCATCTATCAAAACTTTGTTTAAAGATCAACAGAGCCTAGGTATATAGCCACTACACATAACTACAATTACATTCACTTTCCTGGGCAATCTCACCTTTCTCAAGTGTATCTCACTTACATAATCAAAGACTTATATCAATCATTCTAGATCCACAGTAAGAATTCTTGAGAGCAATTCTATACCTAATAACTTGCTTGAGAACACTTTTAAAAATCAGACACTTACCTAACATGTAACACAGACAAAACCAAATATTTAAGTTTCTATTTCAAAAATGAAAGAAAAATTAAACAAGGACAGGTCTGTCTACTTGTTTTATAAAATAATCTTTGAAGTTTAGTTAAAAGCTTTATAATTTATTGTGAAGATGACATCAAATCTGTTCTTTGTACAATGTTTCCCCACAGTCCCTGGCCAAAAGCAATAGCAATCTGATCAAACAAATGTTTGAAGTGCTCTGGTGGAATATATTGTTTAAAGCTATGTTTTATATTAAAAACAATATTTTCTAGAAATACACTCCATAACCCTACTTTGCCAGACTTTCCAGTTCTCTAAAGCATTTTTCCAGTAGTGTAATGGAAGAATGCTGATGCCATCTATAGCAATTCCTTGGGCCTTTGTTGATCAATAGTACCCATATAATTCTGGTTAGAACTGAGAAGAGGTTAGTTCAGGTGAGGTCAGCACCCTGTCAGTTCTAACAGTTATAACAGAATATATATCTCCACTCTTCAAGAAACTAACTACACATAAAAGTAACTAAACATGTTTATTAAATAATTTAGTAGCTATAGATAAACCTCATTAAACCTGACTGATGGGAAAACAGACATAAAACTACTTCTTGAAAGTATATAATTCAGATTTTCAATAATGGTTAATGATCTATCTTTAAAGAGATATTCCTCTGAGCCTGCTTCAATAACTAATTATCTCTCAAGTATCAGCAGCTGAATGCAGATAATCAAAAAATATGCACGATCTTAAAATATTTTAAAATTCTCTCATTTCATCAAAGTACAAACTTTGCTTCACAAATGCAAGATGGACAGAATCCTATGCAATGAAATGGATCATATTATATTTACCTGGAGAAAGGAGAGCTGCCTTCTGAATGGTCTTTAGTGCAGTATTTTTCTCATCTTCTGCTGAATTGCTTCCCATAGCCAACTGATTTACTGCAGTGTACAGTAAAGCCTTCTACATAAGAGAAAAGAAGAATGTTAACCAATTCTCTTTAACAGCTCCTTGACTTTCAAAGTGATGAAAAATAATACTATACTGAATATGATGTGACCCCTGAGCTTTAGAAAAAAAATTACTCATTCATCAATAATATTTAACAAGTAAAACATTACCCTGAATTGGGGGAAACTAACCTTTCCATGATTTGAGTCCAGAATATGAGCCACGTTTCCTGCCACTGCACCTCCCTATAATAGTAAACAAATGATTACTTAGATAAATGCATAAACTTTCATGAAAAAGTAAAAATTAAGACTGATAAAATCTTTACATTAAATCATTTGAAAGGTTCAGTTTTATCACATTTATATTAACTTTTAAACTTCCTGAGAAAGTCAAAGTATTAGTCACTCAGTCATATCCAACTCTTTGTGACCGCATGGACTGTAGCCCACCAGGCTCCTCTGTTCATGGGATTCTCCAGGCAAGAATATTGGAGTGGGTTGCCATTTCTTTTTCCAGAGGATCTTTCCAACCCAGGGATCGAGCCCAGGTCTCCCTCATTGCAGGCAGACTCTTTACCCACTGAGCCACCAGGGAAGCCTTTAAGCTCCCTAAGCACCAACTTGGAGAAGACAATGGCACCCCCACTCCAGTACTCTTGCCTGGAAAATCCCATGGACGGAGGAGCCTGGAAGGCTGCAGTCCATGGGGTCGCTGAGGGTTGGACACGACTAAGCGACTTCACTTTCACTTTTCACTTTCATGCACTGGAGAAGGAAATGGCAACCCACTCCAGTATTCTTGCCTAGAGAATCCCAGGGATGGGGAAGCCTGGTGGGCTGTCGTCGATGGGGTCGCACAGAGTCGGACATGACTGAAGTGACTTAGCAGCAAACACCAACTTAATACCACTGTTTCAAAAAAAGTTTAATATTTTTATAAAAGAAAATCTTTTCTACTATGAGAATTTCAACTCTGCTCTTTTACAATTTTCATTAAAGGTCCAAGAATTACATGATTTCACAGTGGTAACAAACAAACATACAATTTTCTAACAATATACAAGATTGTGAAACAAAGACTCAGTGGAGATTCCACAAAACTTGTTTTAGGATAAACTAATATAACTTTACTCCAAGAAAATATAATATTTTTAAAACATCTATAGACCCTCAGTTCAGTTCAGTTTAGTCGCTCAGTCGTGTCTGACTCTTTGCGACCCCATGAATTGCAGCACGCCAGGCCTCGCTGTCCATCACCAACTCCTGGAGTTCACTCAGACTCACGTCCATCGAGTCAGTGATGCCATCCAGCCATCTCATCATCTGTCGTCCCCTTCTCCTCCTGCCCTCAACCCCTCTCAGCATCAGAGTCTTTTCCAATGAATCAACTCTTCGCATGAGGTGGCCAAAGTACTGGAGTTTCAGCTTTAGCATCATTCCTTCCAAAGAAATCCCAGGGTTGATCTCCTTCAGAATGGACTGGTTAGATCTCCCTGCAGTCCAAGGGACTCTCAAGAGTCTTCTCCAACACCACAGTTCAAAAGCATCAATTCTTCGGTGCTCTGCCTTCTTTACAGTCCAACTCTCACATCCATACATGATCACAGGAAAAACCATAGCCTTGACTAGACAGACCTTAGTCAGCAAAGTAATGTCCCTGCTTTTGAATATGCTATCTAGGTTGGCCATAACTTTTCTTTCAAGGAGTAAGTGTCTTTTAATTTCATGGCTGCAATCATCATCTGCAGTGATTTTTGGAGCCCCCCAAAATAAAGTCTGACACTGTTTCCACTGTTTCCCCATCTATTTCCCATGAAGTGATGTGACCGGATGCCATGATCTTCGTTTTCTGAATGTTGAGCTTTAGGCCAACTTTTTCACTCTCCACTTTCACTTTCATCAGGAGTCTTTTTAGTTCTTCTTCACTTTCTGCCATAAGGGTGGTGTCATCTGCATATCTGAGGTTATTGATATTTCTCCTGGCAATCTTGATTCCAGCTTGTGTTTCTTCCAGTCCAGCGTTTCTCATGATGTACTCTGCATAGAAGTTAAATAAGCAGGGTGACAATATACAGCCTTGACATCCTCTTTTTCCTATTTGGAACCAGTCTGTTGTTCCAAATGTCCAAATGTCTGTTGTTCCAATGTCCAGTTCTAACTGGTGCTTCCTGACCTGCATACAGATTTCTCAAGAGGCAGGTCAGGTGGTCTGGTATTCCCATCTCTTCACGGTTTATTGTGATCCACACAGTCAAAGGCTTTGGCATAGTCAATAAAGCAGAAATAGATGTTTTTCTGGAACTCTCTTGCTTTTTCCATGATCCAGCGGATGTTGGCAATTTGATCTCTGGTTCCTCTGCCTTTTCTAAAACCAGCTTAAACATCAGGAAGTATAGACCCTAGCAAAATAGGTAAAGTTCAGAGCATCGTGAAACTCATCACTGCCTCAATAATCTACTCAATACTAAAAACAAGGAAAATCTATCCTAGGTTTCATAAAGTTGGCTTGAAATTCTTAATTTTTAAAAATTCAATTAGATGTTTCACCTGATAAAGAAAGCCGTAGAATGATCTCATTTTAAATTAGAAGTATACTTCTAATGTATACTTCATTTTACATCATTAAGTATATCACAAATATTTTTAAGACCATATTTAGCAAATAAAGAAAGCTAAAAATAAGCTTTAAAAAAACATGTCAATATAAAACACATAGAAGGCAAATTTAAAAAAAAAGAAGGTTCACAAGTAAGGTCTGAAATGATTCATCACCACAACTACTAACTGTGATTTTGTTCAAGTTATTGAATCTTTATGTCTCAAGTACCCTCCTCTACACAATGAACTTAATTCCAGCTACTTCATAATGCTTTTGAGATTAAATGACAAGACAGATAAAAATGCCAAGTACAGTAGTTGGCATATAAATGCTTCATTCCAGACTCTAATAATGATAGTCTTTCAGGTTCTTGGAACAAAACATTCACTGAAAGTAACAAACTGTAGGATAAAACTTTGCTACTCAAAGTGTGGCTTGTATACCGGCAGAACTGACGTTCTCTGGGAGGCTGTCAGAAATGCAGAATATCTGGCCTACCGACTTAGGTTTAAATAGAATTATGGGGTAATTTCATTTCACGTTAAAGTTTAATAAGCACTGGGATAAAATCTAAGAAGCATGTATTCTTAAAAGCACTGGCTAGCTGACAAGATATTAAGGACTTTTCAAGCCAAAACTAAAAGGGAAAACTGAAATGCACAGAAGTATAAGTGAAGGAAGTCAGTTTGCAGTTCCTAAAAAACTTTAATTTTCAGTTTGAAGGACTTGTGGGTGAGAAATCAGAGCCCAGGACTCACCCAAGGAGCAAGTATACAGGAAACCTGCATCAAAACAAGCTGAGATGCCCCCACTCCTGGCCAAGGGGCTACACACTCAGATTTAAGGTGAATCAGAACCAGACCAGGATTCAAATGACCCCGAAAACCCAGGCACACAGTAGCTTGTATGGTCCAGAAAGCTCAAGCTATAAACCTTCTTTAAGGTGGTTTCAGATTGGTGGAGCTCGCAAGTACTGGCATTAAAAAGTATAACTTCTTTCTATAGAAAGGTACCTTAATACTAGGCCTCAAATTATTTCCACAAACAATCTTCAAGTTTACAGTCAATCAACAAACAAGGCCAGTATGAAAACCAATAGAAATAACAAACAAAAACAGATGTACATAGACTTCAGATATTGGAATTACTAGATGTAGTAAGTGTTCAAAACATAGTAGCTACTACTGTTATGTTTACTAACTAGTTATGTAAAGAATAAAAGGCCATATTAACCATAAAAGTTAACAAAATACTTTACTGACTCCTGAAAATACCTTGTTATTATGAACTAACAACAGTGAAATCCCTTTTATGGAACATCAATGACTTCATATTTAGCCTTATAGTTTTAGACATAAGCACTGTTCTAGTTGTTATTTTCTTATCTTTAAGAAACTTAAATAAAATTATTTGGGGGTACTCTACTCCTTGGAAGAAAAGTTATGACCAACCTAGATAGCATATTTAAAAGCAGAGACATTACTTTGTCAACAAAGGTCCATCTAGTCAAGACAATGGTTTTTCCTGTGGTCATGTATGGATGTGAGAGTTGGACTGTGAAGAAGGCTGAGCACCGAAGAATTGATGCTTCTGAACTGTGGTGTTGGAGAACACTCTTGAAAGTCCCTTGGACTGCAGGGAGATCCAACCAGTCCATTCTAAAGGAGATCAGCCCTGGGATTTCTTTGGAAGGAATGACGCTGAAGCTGAAACTCCAGTACTTTGGCCACCTCATGCGAAGAGTTGACTCATTGGAAAAGACTGATGCTGGGAGGGATTGGGGGCAGGAGGAGAAGAGGAGGACAGAGAATGAGATGGCTGGATAGCATCACTGACTCGATGGACATGAGTCTTAGAGAACTCCGGGAGTTGGTGATGGACAGGGAGGCCTGGCATGATGCAATTCACAGGGTCGCAAATTGTCAGACACGACTGAGCGACTGAACTGAACTGTAACACAATAGCAATGCTTCCAAACTATGAGTTGTGCTGTCGATCAGTTGTGTCCAACTCTTCAAGACCCCATGGACTGTACCCCACCAGGCTCCTCTGTCCATTGGGATTCTCCAGGCAAGAATACTGGAGTGGGTTGCCACGCCCTCCTCCAAGGGATCTTCCCAATCCAGGCGGATTCTTTATTGTCTGAGCCACCAGGGAAGCCCAGCTTAATCTATATATATTCAAAAAAGTCCACCTCCTTCTTTGTATATTCCATAACACCCCAGCAGCACAATAGTACATGAAAGAAACTCTGTACTACTTGCTGAATAACTAAGGAACAACTTCATTAAATAACAGAACTCCCTCGCTGTATTAATTATTTTCCAGAATGATAACAGCATACTTTAAAATTACATATTACAAAATAAGCTACTTTACCTTTGGTCAGAAGTTAGAACGTTACTCACCTTTGCATTTCGTTGAGTATATTGGGCAACCACTCGGGACAACAGGGACCAAAGAGCAGGATCAGCTGGGTTACTGTAACAATCATCAAAAGCAGAGGGCTTAGAGATGGGAGTTACTTTAACCACAAAAAGTACACAAAAGAAAAAAAAAAAACAACATTTTATTTAGTACCTAAGTTAAAAATCTTTTAAACACCTAAAACAAGTTCAAATTAATTGTCTACATGTGGTTGGAAGTGTCTGAATTTTCAGAAAGAATACTTTATCTCTTTATTAAAATAAGAAAGAAAAATCAGCAATGTGATGAATACAGAGCCACGAGATCCAATCAGGGAAGTTTAAAGAAATTTAATATGTCATGTTCAAAGAAAACACAGAGATCAGAATTACGGAAGGAAAATAAACTACAGATATAACACTTTTCTGCTGAAAATAAAACAAATAACCACTATGACTAATGATAACAGCTTTCTACTTTCCAAATTTTGAATATATTATTAAGTTCTGAGTGGCCAAAAAATTCCTAAAACCATTAAACTGAACAGTATCAAATAACAAACTGACAATATCACCAACTTGAGAGTTTGTAAGGATTTTCATACTAAAAAAGATTTGGGCCTTAATCTGAATAAAGGAAAATTTTCTGTTCTTTTTTTAATCAATTGAATTTTGTATTTAAATCACTAGACATGAAAAAATTGTCAATTACCTGGTCTTATATGCAGTTTCATAAAACCACAACCTGGTTTCCAAATATACACAATTACCTCATTGTATAATCTTAATTGGGGAGATCCCCTGGAGGAGGGCATGGCAACCCACTCCAGTATTCTTGCCCAGAGAATCCCATGGACAGAGGAGTCTGGTGGGCTACAGTCCATGGGGTTGCAAAGAGTCAGACACGACTAAAGTGACTTAGCACACACGCAAATAATCTTAATAAGGTCTAAATAGCAAAGACAATGTCATCAAGGACAACTGGACCCCAAGTTCACAAGTACAGAAGTTACCTGTGAACAGCTCTGGCTGCTTGTCTCTGCACTGCCACACTGCGGCCTTGCAGGGCATAGATGGCTGAAGTAAGAAGGCTCCTCTGATAATCACTGTTCTGTTTGCTGTGCTTCAGTAACTCATTAAGTGCAGCCTTCGACAGTGTAGCATCCTGCATTGCCAATCCGAGAGCACACAGGGCTTGAAGGCTTTCTGTTGTTGGTTCCTTTAAGATAGAGCTGTAAACATATTTTTAATTGCCAATTAGCCATAAGTACAATAGCCTGTAGCTATTAGAACACACTGAACAGCAGAAAAAACAGTGTACTTATAGATTCACCAAACTATGGTCCAGCTCTATGATAAATATAAAACTAAGTTCCATGGTTTCTAAGAACTGCAACTTCCCTGAATTTCTGAAGCAGTTAGAAGGTACCAAGGGCCTTCATAGAGCATCAGTAGCCAAATTTCTTTTCTGATCATTTTATCTATGTTTAGAAACAAATACACAGCACAGTCTCTTTGGGTCTCAGAGTTCTAGGTAAATAATTAAAATAATTTTCCTAAAATCTTTTGGTTTCAGTAAAATCTTAAAAGGTATGAATAATAGAGAAAAATCCTTAATCTAAGATCTGATTTTTATCATTTGCAAAAACATTCTGTCTTACTGCTCGGTGGTATTTGAAACCAGAGCTAGTACATATAAGTACAAATACAACCTATANCTTAATAGAAATTCTAATAATAATTATGAATGTGTACTGTAACAAAACAAAGGAATTTTGAAAAATCTGTTAAACAAAATTCATTAAAATATAATAGAAATACTTATAACATTACAAAATATCACACACCTACCACTATGTCTTTCTATTGTTGGGGTGGGAGGATAAATTGTTTGGAATCGGACTTTGACAAACAGATACAAAATCATGAATTTTCATGGGCAGCTCTGGATTAAACTTAAAGAATCTACAGGAACTCTTTTTACCATAAAGGTTAAGGGAGGCATCCGAATATGGAATAGTATCATTTAGTAAGTCATTTCCATCAATACAAATAACCCAAACTATAAGTTGGACATCAAGGAGATCAAACCAGTCAATCTTAAAAGATATCAGTCCTGAATATTCATTGGAAGGACTGATGCTGAAGCTGAAGCTCCAATACTTTGGCTACCTGATGCAAAGAGCTGACTCACCGGAAAAGACCCTGATGTTGGGAAAGATTGAAGGTGGGAGGAGAAGGGGACAACAGAGAATGAGATGATTGGATGGCATCACTGATGCAATGGACATGAACATGGGCAAACTCTGGGAGATGGTGAGGGACGGAGAGGACTGGTGTGCTGCAGTCTATGGGGTCGCAAAGAGCCGGACTCAACCAGGCGACTGAACAACTAACATCAAAAGAAGACATTCTAATCTGTGTCTTGGTTCAAAAGGGAAAACCCCTACCTACTCTAATATTTATTAATATACAAAATCTAAATTATCACTGGAATGACTGCATCCCATTAGGCTCACGTGTGCTGAATGCACAGTACCTGCAAGCTGTCCTGTACCACGTGCTATGGACTGTACATGTAATTATTTATATCATAAATTCTACGATGCTGGTAATCAGATTTTTTCCCCTTATATACTGAATTTATGCCTATTCCCCTCAAGCACCTAGGACACTGCTTAGTTCCCAACAAATGAATGCCAAACAAGATAAATAAAGAACTGGAATCCAAATTTTTCACAGAATGTCAGTCAGAGAACAGAATCCAAGGGTCAGGAAAGGGAGCAGTTTGAAAGATGACACACAAAGAACCAAAAAGAAAGAAACACAGATCATATAAACTACTTAGTCGGGGATTCAGTAACACACAAAAAAGGAGGTAAAGGCCTTCTCTCACAAGAGAATAAGAAAAGAATAAGATAATATTCTATTATTTTTCTCTACTTCCTCCAATGTTCAAAATGGTTTTGGTTACTGTTTTAAATAGTAACCCAATATTAATCTGAGTGAAAGTCAGTAAGTCATGTCCAGCTCTTTGCGACCCCATGGACTGTACAGTCCATGGAATTCTTCAGGCCAAAATACTGGAGTGGGTACCCATTCCCTTCTCCAGGGGATCTTCTCAACCCAGGGTTCGAAGCCAGGTCTTCCGCATTGCAGGTGGATTCTTTACCGACTGAGCCACCAGGGAAGTCCAAGATTAATCTAATCATATCTAATTTGGCGTTACTTTTGCTCTTGATAATTTACAGCAATATATTAGCATCTATGATTCTTTTGGGGGCTTCCCAGGTGGCCTCAGTGGTAAAGAACATATTTGCTAATGCAGGAGACATAAGAGATGCAGGTTCAATCCCTGTGTCATGAAGAGCCCCTGGAGGAAGGCATGGCAACCCACTGCAGTATTCTTGCCTGGAGAATCCCACGGACAGAGGAGCCTGGCAAGCTACAGTCCATGGGGTCCGAAGAGCTGGACATGACTGAAGCAACTTAGAACACACATAATTCTTTTTCCCAAGCTATATGCAAATTTGGGTCTTCTGAACATGAGTATATTCATGTAAAGTGGCAAGATTTTTAAAATTCTGACTGGTTTTCTCAAAATAGCTAAGAGAAAGAGAATGAATTGCTATTACTTTAATCAGGATAAGACAAAAGTATCACAATGAATAAACAAAAACAAAGCTTATCCTATAAGAAGTCATCTTGACCTAGTTACCATCTAATTGTCCCCCTATCTTTGTAGGGGAGCATAATTTGGAGATGCATGAAGGCACTTTTTTGGTTTTCACAACGAATGAAGAAAGCAATTAGTGTGGTGGGAAACAAGGATGTGATCTTCCTACAAGGGGTGGAAAATTTCTGTACTATGAAGATCTGTACCACTAAAAACGCCAATAGAGCACTCACTGATAACCACTGGCCAATAGAATACATTAGTCATCTACTGCTTTTTAAGGAATTAAGGTCAACTTTCTCAAAAAATTTTTCAAAAAGTACCTTATAAACAACCACATATATCAGAAACTACTACTTTATTAAATTATCCCCAAAATACAGAAATAGTTACAAGTTATACTGGTATATATACTTTCTTTAGACTTAACTTTAGATTAACTTTATCAGGTTAACCTGAAAAGGGAAGAGAAAAAGCAGTCTCTTTGGGAACCCAGTGGGCTGAAAATAAGCCAGCTACGACTGCCTTCATTAAAATTTTATAATCCTAAGAGAACAGCTGATCAATTACTGTTTTAAAAAAATAAATAATATACACAGAGTACAGAATGGTTTTCAAGAACTGAATGAATTCAGAATTAAGAATGAAGCCATGATCTCTAGCTAACCAGGTGAGTCTGATCCCTTCTGTTCACCAAAAAGTTCCTAAAACATTAAGAAATTCATTTTACGTTGCTTCCAATTTTAACCCAATATTTTTAAGTATCTGGTCATTTGAGTGTTGATGTTTACTATACATACCATTTGAATAGCAATGTCTTGGCTACATCCATTTTTCCTTGTTTATACTCCGCTATTGCCAGAGCTGTCAAGATATGAGCTTTGTCTTGCTCTGATTCAACAATAGCCAAGGCTCTCTCATATGCTGTTACACAGAATTGGAAACAAAAACAAAACGATATAAAAGCAATCCTGAATGACAAATGACAGGATTTTTCCTTTCCTAATCCTATTTTTTAAAACGGTCTAACTAAAATTACATCTTATTATGTCCTTGATCTCAAGTGAACAGAATAAAAATTTATAATAATCTAACTTGGTTTAACTGTTCCAAGGCGATTCTTGGAATATCATTAAGATTATCATGTGATATTCCTCAATTCTCATCTTTAGAATCTATAGGCAAGTTTGAGTCACTATCTTCAAAAGAAGTGGAGGCCTACAAGCATTGAGATATCACCCAAATTTCTATGAAGAAACAAGCAACTCCATTAAACAGTTCTTACAATGAATGAGCTGCACACACACATAGGCTGGGCCCATACATGGGGAAATGCACTCAAGGAGCATTTTTGGAGAAACCAAAATATTAATATATTATCACAAACAATGTTTGAGCTCTTTGTTTACCAGAAAAGTACACAGAAATACTTGCTTTTTTTTACACTTTTTATTTACACTAGTAAATACTTGCTTTCAGTGAAAGTGAAAGTCGCTCAGTCGTGTCTGACTCTTTGCAACCCCATGGACTGTACAGTCCATGGAATTCTCCAGGCCAGAATACTGGAGTAGGTAGCCTTTCCCCTCTCCAGGGTATCTTCCCAACCCAGGCATTGAACCCAGGTCTCCTGCACTGCAGGTGGATTCTTTACTAGCTGAGCCACCAGAGAAGCCCAAGAAAACTGGAGTGGGTAGCCTATCCCTACTTCAGGGGATCTTCCCAACCCAGGAATTGAATCGGGGTCTCCTACATTGCAGGTGGATTTTTTACCAACTGAGCTATCAGGGAAGGCCATTTTGTGATCTTGGGTCTCAGTTTCCTCATCTAAATAATAAAGGTAACATTCAGTTCATAACACTGTTAAAAGAACTATTCATCATCATGTACTAATTAAATGAAGGAACAGATAAAAAGTACCTATTATCGTATCTCTTGTCAGATTTTTAATAAACACTACAGTCCCGACCATCTTAGTATTACACCTTTCTGTGTATAAGCTCATTATGATTCAAATTCTCAGCTCGGGCAAAGTTCCTTAAGCTTTACAAAACATACTTACCTTTGCTGCTCTCCTTATACAGACCCTTCATAAATAAAGCTAATGCGAAACCTATGTTGTCTTCTAACTCCTCAAGGGGTGTTGACTTAAAAGCCTGGATAGCTTTATCATATTCACCAATGGAACTAAGAAGCAAAACATAACTTACTTTTAATATCAAAAATCATTTTGGCTTATATCATCAATACAGAAATATAATTATACTAAGGTTCTTTTAACAACTTAACCTACTTCATCTCTCAGTGCTAAAGCTGCAGAAAAGACTTATATTAAAAAACAGAAGGCATATCACTTATTTCAAATAGGATATACCAGAGGGATTTAACTTCACACTTTGCTTCTTTTAAATTATATGTGAAAATGAACAGCTCTGCTGAACTACAACTGGTCTTTTATTTTTTTAATAAACTTGAATTAAACTCTTAAGTTATACAAATAATTTCCAGTTGATACATTAGCTAAAAATTACCCTGTGACTATGGGTTTAGCATCTTTGAAAAGCTTAGCAAGTCATAATCAAGTCCAGCCTTTGTGTAAACTGCACATCCATTTTTTTTGAAGGGCATATAGATATACTAAAATTCCACAGACAAAATAAAACATTATCTTCTCTGTATTTAATATGAATTAAAGTAAAAACTGCAACATATAATACTAAAGTAGAACGCCTTTTAATAACAACAACAACAAACCTTTTGTTTATTTAAAAATAAAGAGATGTTGCCACCACTTGGAATAGACACACTGTACCTTTGAGACTCTTATTTCTGGTATGTATCACTATATTCAGAAGCTTGCTTCTATTTTTAACCTGTTTTTGGAAATCTTTTTAACCTTGGAAGAGTGGCTGGGAGTTAAAAATATGGGCAATATTTGCTTCTAAAATTAATTTATGAAGGTAAAAGAATTTAAAAATCAAACGCAAATTTTGACAAATATTTAATGAAGGGAAGCAGACTACCTTAGATGTTTATGGATACACACATGTATTTTAAAAAGTATTTTTTTAATGAACACTATCTTCAAACATTTGATTACTTTTGTAGAGAAAAGACTGGAGGACACAAGGGCTTCAACTTTATTTGTAACTTTTTTTCTTTTTAAGGAAACCTGAAGCCCATCAACAGAGTTTTAAGATCTGTTCTATCTGAAGGGTAACTAACTATTCACCGAATTATGCTCCATACTCTATCACTGTATTTTGCATGTTTAATATATTTCATAATAAAAACAAGTTAAAAAGAAATCAGATGACCTATTTTTAATGGGAGGTATAAATTTTTTTCTAAAATAGTTACATCATATGAAACATCTAAGTAAAGCAAACAGATACTTTGTTCCATACAGTTTCTAAAGAACAAAATCTTGGAAGTGACAGTTCTATCAACTCCTAACACACAGTTTAAAGGAATTAAAAGGGAAAACAATCAAAACAGGGAAATTTTTCTATCTACAGATACCAGATATGATTCAGTTACACGGTTTTAAAAGAACTGGCTACCTCTGATTTTTACTGTGTAGCTCCTTAAAAAGATGTAGGTACTAATACCAAAATACCAAACTATAGGTCTAATAAATAAGGTGTTTCAAACAGGAACATTCAGTTTTGGGGGCAGCTCTCAATTGAGGTCAGTCTCCTTAACTTGAGCCCAAAACCATCCTCCCATTGACACTCCTATTGTCCAGACCTAGTTCTACCCTCTGAAACAACTGGTTTCCTACCTTTTTAAAAAATCTTTTTTGAAGTCAAAAGTCACTGAGAATCTAAAGAAAATTATATTGCTCCCTTGCCATCTCAAAATGCACACACACAAATTTTTGTGTACTATCTCAAAATGGTTTCTGGACGCTTAATCCCACTCCCAGTTTAAGAACAGACATCAAATCAGAATAAATCGAATCCACTTTCAATTAACTAGCCTTCTGCTATCAGAAAGAGTAAATGCCTCTTCTGTTTAGCTCACAACCCTCAGTTCTGAAGCTGATCCTCCCAAAGGACACTGAGGCTGGGACTGGAAACTATCAACACAGCTTGGGACGGTAGGAGTGACGCGCCCTGGGCAGATGTCATCACTGTGCTCATTCACACTCGTCCCACTCTTCTAGAGAGTGGACATCACTCAATAGCTCCACAGCCTTCACCAGAAAAACCTAACAGATTCACAAAACCAATGGGGAAAAATATGCTTACCATAACAATCTGCCATAATTTCTTACTGTAACATAATAATCATCTCGGTCTTCTGCAGTCTGTAACAACAAAATTGCCCTTTAAAAAAAGGACAAAGCATTTAAAATTACCTACGTGCAATAGCATTCTTTCACTCTTCCTCCTTAACAACCTATAGATTTTTGTTTTCATTTAATTATTTAACTAGTTCCATAATAGCTTATTTATATTTTATTAAATTGGTACCACAAAAGCACTTAATAGATTTTAGACTGTTAAGAAAATAATAAAGTGGCCTCTTGATATGTGAAATCACTTATCATACTTGAGTTTTAAATATTCCAAAAAATTTAATCCAAATGTGGGAAACAACTGTGTCGGTGTTTTAAAGTTTTGACACGTTTGAAGTACATGGAATTTGATGTACATAGTACACTCCTTAAAATTATTTATATACTAGCAGTTCGAGGTAGGGACTTAGGAAATTGAGTGCTTTCATGTGCCTTTACCCGTTACATACAGAAAGACATTCAGGCAACCCTGAATTCGGAGAAGGGAATGAGTCAGCAGGAGTCCTGAGAGGTTTAGAATAGTACAACGTGCTGACAGCCCTTCTCCCTTCTCATGCTCGGTCTCCTCTGGGCAAGCAGGAAAGGGTCTCAACAACTACAGGAGTTGGATATTTAATAACACTTTTTTTTTCTTCTGTTTTTCTGTTTAAAGATGAGCCCGAGAGAAATATCCAAGAAAAGCTTTTAATGCCTTTGACATTATATGAAAAACAAGGCTGCTGCTGCTGCTGCTGCTGCTGCTAAGTCGCTTCAGTCGTGTCCGACTCTGTGCGACCCCAGAGACGGCAGCCCACCAGGCTCCACCGTCCCTGGGATTCTCCAGGCAAGAACACTGGAGCGGGTTGCCAGTGCCTTCTCCAGAAAAACAAGGCAGTATTATAGAAACAGTAATAGTAAACTACCTGTCATAGTAAAAACTATACCTGCAGTTATATTAATACCTAATTTGTAATTTCAAGTCACAAACACTTGTTTAAGGCAGAAAACAACAAGAGTGGTAATAAGTCAAGAATGAGTGGTGTATATCCAGGTGACTGTGAAGTGCAGTGAAAGTCACTCAGTCGTGTCTGACTCTCTGTGATCCCATGGACTATACAGTCCATGGAATTCTCCAGGCTAGAATACTGGAGCGTAGCCTTTCCCTTCTCCAGAGGATCTTCCCAACCCAGGGACTGAACCCAGGCCTCCCACATTGCAAACATATTCTTTAACAACTGAGCCACAGGGGAGCCCAAGAACACTGGAGCCGCAGCCTATCCCTTCTCTAGTGGACCTCCCTGACCCAGGAATCCAACGGGGGTCTCCTGCACCGCAGGCGGACTCTTCACCAGCTGAGCTCTCAGGGAAGCCGAGGTGACTGTGAGTTGCAATTTTAGGCACAGGTATGACCAGTGTTAGACTCGCAATATTTGTGCTTAAAACGTATACCAGAAAAAGGAGCAAGCATTCTAAAGCTGCCTAGTTTCTCTGTTTCAGCTTCCCTTGTGGCTCTGACGGTAAAGAATCACCTGCAATGCAGGAGACCCAGGTTCGATCCCTGGGTCGGGAAGGTCCCCTGGAGAAGGGAATGGTTACC
>SJYQ01005704.1:428151-477777 GCA_006410935.1 Redunca redunca | reverse complement strand
CACACACACACACCTCCCCCGCACACACACACCTCCCCACACACACACACCTCCCCCGCACACACACACCTCCCCACACACATACCTTCCCGCAAACACCTTGCAAAATAACTACAGCCTTCAGTACCATCTAGTGACCACTTCTGTGAACTACAGAGAGCTACGCAAGGACAACAAAGCATCTGGGATACCTTGATTATTTTTTATCTGACAGGTTTCTGCTGATTTAGGGCAATGATGTACCATAGAAGTTAGGCATTCAGGTTTTTTTTTTTTAACTTTTCATCTAGTACCCATGAGATCAGTAGTGATTTTTTCATTCACAGATCAGTGAATTTGCAGCGAAGGAAAACCTCAGGTTGATTTCACTTCCCATCACTCTCCGGGCTGGTCGTCTCCCTCGCGCACACTGTCCTGGTTTCCCCAACGTCAAGGCCGCTCCTGCTTCAGAACACTTGCTCCTGCTGTTCCCTCTGCCTGGAATGCTCTCTCCCTGAGGACCAAATGACTTATGGCCACCTTCAACTAGGCCGGACCTCAACCACCTGCTCAGGAAACCTACCTCTTACATCTGTCTCAAATTCACTGACCCTCCACTGTCTGGCCTTTTACTCTTCTCTGATTTCCTTTCTTAGCAATTGTTACTATCACAGATGTCTATTAGCTTACCATGTACCTCACCCCAACCAGAACATGAGCTCCATGAGAACTGAGCCTACGTTTAATTCACTGCTAAATTGCCAGGCCAAGGACACTGCATGACACACAGCAGCAGTTCAACAAATATTTACCGCGTAATAAACACTATGTAGTCAACATTTAAATGATTTAAACAAACACATAATTTCTTTTCATTTCTGAAATCTCACTTCTTATCTGAATAAACACATGTATTTAATAAAGCAAGACAAACTATAAATGGACACATTTTTCTAAAACAAATCTGAGAGGGTTTTTTGTTTGGTTTTATTTTTTTTCTTTTCTCTCTCTCTCGGGTTGAGCAACAGAAACCAAAACACAGCTGAAAATTTAGAACTGTATTTTTTCACCTTCAAAATGTAGTAATAATAAATAATGAAAGGTCAGGAAAGGAATCAGAACATTTTATTTATACCTTCTTCAAGAAAATGAGGCTCTATTGGCCAATTGACCGAGAAGGACCACGTTTAAATTTAAGGGAGCCTTTACCTTTGGTACGCATTTGCGGATTCCTTCTTCAGCTGTAGATGTTCATTTAAGTAACCCAACATTGTGAAAGCTGGAGCATAATTCTGAATTCTCTCTGGAAATCCAAAAACATCTTTTCTCAATATGTGCGTAATGGCTGTATTTGTAAAAACATTACTTTTGTTTTCAAGTTTTTCGATACTTTAAACAGATTATTTCCTGAAGTCACATGCATTGCTAAGAACAGAAGTTGAGTTTATCTTGACTATAAAATACCAGTAATCATTCTATAACTCTTTTAAATTACTGAATAATATCTATAGTTACACGTGGCTTCTATTCATATTTCAAAGTTTAAATACGTTTTTATTCCCAAAGGTATAACAATTTAAAATCAGAGCTCATGTTAAAACTAGTCATCTAAATTATAAGGAAATTCAGTTCTTTGGCTAATCACGTAAACCTTCCTTGATTAGATTTAGCAACAATTTATCTTGGTGGTTCTGTTCCAGTTTCTATGCACTTAAAAAAAAAAAAAAAAAAAAAAAATCAGTGTTGTGCACCAGAAAGAGAAGATGATTTGGGCACTTTCAATGCAGTACTTTGAAATTCTAACGTCAAAAAACATCAAAAACTATAAAGGAAGTGTACAAAGGAAAAAGAAATGCACCTGAATTATGAACTACTTAATTTGTGCTGGGAAGCAAGCCTTCAAATCTCTTATTGAACTGTTTAACAAAGTGGAGCACAATCCCATTTTATGTGATAGTTAGGTTCACAGTACAAGATGAAAATCACACAAAGTGATTCTTGAAAAACTTTTAAGTCATCTCACAAGGAGAAGGTAACCAAACTGAGTCAAAGTGAATGAAGAAATTCAGGCCCTTCATCCACACTGACGCTGAAGCCAACAGTCAGCAACAAATGATATCTCCATTTTTCTTATCCCCGTTTTCTCACCTTTCTGCTTCTAAATTAATGTTTTTTGGCCAAGCACATATAGTTGAATTTGCTAAATGAGTATATGACACAGCTCCCTCAGACTCAAAAACCTAGCTATGTACAACTGTCAGAAAAAGTTCATTGTTCTAGGCATCTGAATTTTGCAGAAAGCTAAATGTTTCAGTTCAGTTCACTTAATCAGTCGTGTCCGAGTCTGCGACCCCATGGACTGCAGCACGCCAGGCCTCCCTGTCCATCACCAACTCCCAGAGTTTACTCAAACTCATGTCCATTGAGTCGGTGACGCCATCCAACCATCTCACCCTCTGTCACCCCCTTCTCTTCATGGCTTCAATCTTTCCCAGCATCAGGGTCTTTTCAAATGAGTCAGTTCTTTGCATCAGATGGCCAAAGTTTTGGAGTTTCAGCTTCAGCATCAGTTTACCTCTATGTAAAATCCTTCACAAATGTTTCCCATTCTGTAAGGAAACCTATCAGTAAAATCTCTGATCCTACATTTTCTCAGTAAGGCTCTAGGAGGTATTTATTCAAGTCACTCATTTGGGCACACTGCATAACACCTTAAATACAAACGAACCACCTTCTCCTCAAATGCCCCAGGCTCAGTGCAGGCAGAGTATTACCAGCCTGCAGATTACAGTGATGCTGCATTTCTCTTCTGGTTTTCAGTTTACCTGACTTCTTCATACTTGTTATGGGGAGAAAAGGGCAAATTCATATCTTAAGAACTAATATTTAATTTGGAATTAACTTTAAATTCTTTAAATTATCTCAACAATTATTCATATATCTCGCTATATAACAGGTGCCGTACCCACGTATTTACTCAAGACCACTTGAGCTGCTGGAATCGCATTCATCTGGAGGATGTTATACCGGTACAGCTCTGTGTCTCTGTTGCTCTTATCTTGCAATGTTGTACAGACCCAATACGCATAACCTATTGCCCCCTCAGTCTGTAAGAAAAGCCAAAGTTAACAAGCAGACACAGAGTAATAAATCTGCCAAGAAAAATTAAGAAACAAAACAACATACTTCAATACAGTAAATATCGGATCTTCGTCTTCTAAGTCAGCTATTAAGTGCCTTTAAATAAAAGGTCACTATGATACAACACAACTAAGAATATATTTAAATCACTTGCCTCAAACCTAAGCAGAGGAAATAAGTGGGACAAATAAAGAGGAGAAAACAGAGTCCCTCCTGATGGTTTGGTATGATTCTCAGCATCATTCCCATAGGTCAAACAAATAATGACCAATCAAAAGATTTCTAAACGCTTTCATAAATAATCTAAAAATGCCAACTAAGTCTAGTGTTTATCTCAGTTTATTTATTATTTTTGAGTCTGTTTCTGTTCTGCATGACTACTGCCTCTATTAGACCCAAAGGCATTTCTTCATCAGCTCTTGAAGTGCTTTAATGAGAGTTATCTATTTTTCAAGAAAGAAGAAAGAGTAGAGACAACTCACATCATTAGCATCTGACATCACCATGTATTTGTTTTCTCAACAAGGGTAGTTAAAAGATTATTCATTAATGAATCCTGAAGAACACTCAAATTCTTACGTGCATACTGAGTTCTGTAGTGTGCCTGAAGAGATCCATGGTGTCATAACTTCCAACTGTCTCTGCAATTAGAGCCTATAAAAGGAAAAAGGAGGGTCTTAATATGTTCAAAAGGAAAACTGCTAAGTCACTTCAGTCGTGTCTGACTCTTGGCGACCCCAAGGACTGCAGCCCACCAGGCTCCCCCGTCCCTGGGATTCTCCAGGCAAGAACACCAGAGTGGGTTGCTATTTCCTTCTCCAATGCATGAAAGTGAAAAGTGAAAGTGAAGTCACTCAGTCGTGTCCGACTCTTGGCGACCCCAAGGACTGCAGCCCACCAGGCTCCTCCGTCCATTGGATTTTCCAGGCAAGAGTACTGGCGTGGGGTGCCATTGCCTTCTCCAAAAGGAATACTACTACTAATAATAATAATAAATGAATTTTTGGAGGAACCAAAGGTTTTTCTAACTGTGCTTAAAAGCAAAGTTAATTTGTTTTTCAATCTTGACTACTATATTCCATGGCTCAGAGGACCAGAATGACTTGTTAAATGAGCCTGTAGGCTGATAGACACTTGAAGAACTCCACTGCAATCAGGCAGTGGTGGAATAAGCCACATGAAATTCCTCAGAATCCTGATAAAGCTATGCTACCTTCTCCCTTCACTACCCAGCGTGCCCCACCCCCACCAGCCCATCTATTTATACAGGTACTTGGTTAATCACAGGGTCACTTCAGATTCAACCGGAAAGCTTTTTAAAAAGGAGATCTCACCCCTATAAATCTAGCTTCCATAGATCTGAGTAGAGTCTCAACATGTTTATTTTTAAAACTGCCTCAGGATTTCAAATAATAAGACTACGTTATAGTTAAAATTAATTTCAAGCTCATCTATCTTTTATAAGAAAGCAGGGTTTTTAAAATTATCATGCACTACTAATCAAGAAATTAATATTAAGCTTCACTGTATCATTATCATTTTAATTAAATCTACTAGTTACCTCCTGAAATAAATTATTTTTAAGGCCAAAAATAATTTAAAGATTAAAAAAAAATACTTAAGTGACTCTGAGGAACACCTAAGATCCACTGACCTCCATCAGTGCTACTCAGAGTGAAGTCCCTGGACCAGCAGCATTGTCTTCACTTGGGAGTAGTTAGAAGTGAAAATGCTCAGGCCCCCAGGGCCCAAAACACAGAGATTACTGTGGTAAAGCCACTGTTCTCAAATGCTACCACAGCTAATGGGAACAGGAGTTTGCCTTTTCTAACTCTGGGAGCTTCACCCATTCAATTAATTAGAATCAGACCCAAAAGCCAAAGTACAACAGAAGATACCAATCACGGACTATGCATCACTGATATGAATGAATGTAAAATTAAAGATATATATGCGTTAAAGCACTCAGAATGTTTACCTCACGCTTTTCCTTGGATTTTGAGGCACAATAAAGGGCAGAGATGGTATGGACCTAACAGAAGCAGACAAAATGTGGTCCACTGGAGGAGGGAATGGCAAACCACTTCAGTATTCTTGCCTTGAGAACCCCATGAACAGTATGAAAAGGCAAAGAGATAGGACAGTGAAAGAGGAACTCCCCAGGTCAGTAGCTGCCCAATATGCTACAGATCAGTGGAGAAATAACTCCAGAAAGAGTGAAGGGATGGAGCCAAAGCAAAAACAACACCCAGTTGTGGGTGACAAAAGCAAAGTGTGATGCTGTAAAGAGCTATATTGCATAGGAACCTGGAATGTCAGGTCCATGAATCAAGGCAAATTGGAAGTGGTCAAACAGGAGATGGCAAAAGTGAACGTCAACATTCTAGGAATCAGTGAACTAAAATGGACTGGAATGGGTGGATTCAACTCAGATGACCATTATATCTACTACTGCAGGCAGGAATCTCTTAGAAGAAATGGAGTAGCCATCGTAGTCAACAGAAGAGTCCAAACTGCGGTACTTGGATACAATCTCAAAAACGACAGAATGATCTCTGTTTGTTTCCAAGGCAAACCATTCAATATCATGATAATCCAAGTCTATGCCCCAACCAGTAACACTGAAAAAGCTGAAGTTGAAGAGTTCTATGAAGACCTACAAGACCTTTTAGAACTAAAACCCAAAAAAGATGTCCTTTTCATTATAGGGGACTGGAATGCAAAAGCAGGAAGTCAAGAAACACCTGGTGTAACAGGCAAATTTGGCCATGGAGTAGAGAATGAAGCTGAGCAAAGACTAATAGATTTGCCAAGAGAATGCACTGGTCATAGTAAACACTCTCTTCCAACAACACAAGAGAAGCCTCTACACATGGACATCACCAGATGGTCAACACCGAAATCAGACTGATTATATCCTTTGCAGCCGAAGATGGAGAAGCTCTATACAGTCAGCAAAAACAAGACAGGGAACTGACTGTGGCTCAGATCATGAACTCCTTATTGCCAAATTCAGGCTTAAATTGAAGAAGGTAGGGAAAACCACTAGTCCACTCAGGTATGACCTAAATCAAATCCCTTATGATTATACAGTGGAAGTGAGAAATAGATTGAAGGGACTAGACCTGATAGACAGAGTGCCTGATGAACTATGGACGGAGGTTCATACATTGTTCAGGAGACAGGGACCAAGATCATCCCCATGGAAAAGAAATGCAAAAAAGCAAAATGGCTATCTGGGGAGGCCTTACAAATAGCTGTGAAGAGAAATGAAAAGCAAAGGAGAAAAGGAAAAATATAAGCATCTGAATGCAGAGTTCCAAAGAATAGCAAGGAGAGATAAGCCTTTCTCAGCGATCAATGCAAAGAAATAGGAGGAAAAGAATAGAATGGGAAAGACTAGAGATCTCTTCAAGAAAATTAGAGATACCGAGGGGACATTTCATGCAAAGATGGTCTCAATAAAGGACAGAAATGGACCTAACAGAAGCAGAAGATGTTAAGAAGAGGTGGCAAGAATACACAGAACTGTACAAAAAAGAGCTTCATGACCAAGATAATTATGATGGGGTGATCACTCATCTAGAGCCAGACATCCTGGAATCTGAAGTCAAGTGGGCCTTAGGAAGCATCACTATGAACAAAGCTAGTGCAGGTGACAGAATTCCAGTTGAGCTATTTCAAATCATAAAAGATGATGCTATGAAAGTGCTGCACTCAATATGCCAGCAAATTTGGAAAACTCAGCAGTGGCCACAGGACCGGAAAAAGTCAGTTTTCATCCTAATCCCAAAGAAAGGCAATGCCAAGGAATGCTCAAACTACCGCACAATTGCACTCATCTCACATGCTAGTAAAGTAATGCTCAAAATTCTCCACGCCACGCTTCAGCAATATGTGAACCGAGAACTTCCAGATGTTCAAGCTGGTTTTAGAAAAGGCAGAGGAACCAGAGACCAAATTGCCAACATCCACTGGATCTTTGAAAGAGCAAAAGAGTTCCAGAAAAACACCTATTTCTGCTTTATTAACTATGCCATAACCTTTAAGTGTGTGGATCACAATAAACTGTGGAAAATTCTGAAAGAGATGGGAAGACCACCTGACTTGCCTCTTGAGAAACCTATATGCAGTTCAGGAAGCAACAGTTAGAACTGGACACGGAACAACAGACTGGTTCCAAATAGGAAAAGGAGTACATCAAGGCTGTATATTGTCACCCTGCTTATTTAAGTTCTATGCAGAGTACATCATGAGAAACGCTGGGCTGGAAGAAGCACAAGCTGGAATCAAGATTGCCAGGAGAAATATCAATAATCTTAGATATTCGGATGACACCACCCTTATGGCAAAAAGTGAAGAAGAACTAAAGAGCCTCTTGATGAAAGTGTAAAAGTTGGCTTAAAGCTCAACATTCAGAAAACTAAGATCATGGCATCTGGTCCCATCACTTCATGGCAAATAGATGGGGAAACACTGGAAACAGTGGCTGACTCTTTTTGGGGGCTCCAAAATCACTGTAGATGGTGAATGCAGCCATAAAATTAAAAGATGCTTACTCCTTGGAAGGAAAGTTATGACCAACCTAGACAGTATATTAGAAAGCAGAGACATTACTTTCCCACAAAGGTCTGACTAGCCAAGGCTATGGTTTTTCCAGTGGTCATGTATGGATGTGAGAGTTGCACTAAAAAGAAAGCTGAGCACCAAAGAATCGATGCTTTTGAACTGTGGTGTTGGAGAAGACTCTTGAGAGTCCCTTGGACTGCAAGGAGATCCAACTAGTCCATCCTAAAGGAGATCAGTCAGTCCTGAATATTCACTGGAAGGACTGATGCTGAAACTCGAACTCCAATACTGGTTACCTGATGCGAAGAGCTGACTCATTTGGAAAGACCCTGATGCTGGGAAAGACTGAAGGTGGGAGGAAAAGAGGACAACAGAGGATGAGATAGTTGGATGGCATCACTGACTCAATGGAGATGAGTTTGAGTAAACTCCAGGATTTGGTGATGGACAGGGCGGCCTAGTGTGCTGCGGTCCATGGGGTCACAAATAGTCAGACATAACTGAGCGACTGAACTGTACTGTACTGAATTGAATCACTGATTATTGATTTTCTACTATGGGTGATGCTCCCACTATTCTCTGAACTGAAAGACACAAAACCCAGGAGGCCACTCAGACCAATCCCCTTCTTCTCCAGGTGTGAAAAGTGAAATCCAGCAGTTGATAAGTTAAAACAATTAGTCAATGACAGACTCAGACTAGTAACTTGATTCCTATTTGGCAGTACAAAAATCTAAACTGTTTGGGTCCATGGGGTCGCAAAGAGTCGGACATGACTGAGTGACTGAACTGAACTGAACTGGTACCACTTTCTTGTATCACAGGTTATTAATAACTATATGTTATGTATCTTACTTGTCCAATCCAGCACATTAAATAAGAGGGATCAAGGGATTGAGCCATTTTGAAAGCTTCATGAGCTTGCTAGGAAAAAAAGACAAAAAAATAGTCAGTTTATAAATCTAATATTAAATTGCTTATATTAAAAATGCATAAGAGAATAAGAAAAATCAGACTTGTGAACATAAATAGAAATGAAACAGTGAACTAAAACTTCACTGTTTAAGCACAATTTGCACGTGTATGTGCAGCAACACTTAAAACAATGTCTTAAATACCTAGTCCTAAAAGAGTTCAGGAGGCTTCCCAGGTGGCTCAGTGGTTAAGAATCTGGATGCCAATGCAAGAGACACGGGTTTGATCCCTGGGTCAGGAAGATCCCCTGGAGGAGGAAATGGCAACCCATGCCAGTATTCTTGTCTGGAGAATTACATGGACAGAGGAGTCTGGCACTCTGCAGTCCATGGGGTTGTAAAGACTTGGACACGATTCAACGATGGAGCATGTGCAAAAGAGTTCTGGATACAACGGGTTTCTCTACAGGCTTGGGAATTCTGGTCCTCAATGAAAGGGCATCGCAGGTGTCTACCTCTTAGTCTGCAAAATTTTCAGTCGATCACCCAGCTATTTGCTAATGCACAGGTTTAACGGAGGGCCTCCCAGGCAGCTTAGACAGTAAAGCCTCTACCTGCAGTGCAGGAGACCTGGATTCAATCCCTGGGTTGGGAAGATCCCCTGAAGAAGGAAACGGCAACCCACTGAGGTATTCTTGGTTGGATAATCCCATGGACAGAGGAGCCTGGAGGGCTACAGTCCATGGGTCACAAAGACTCAGACATGACTGAGCGACTAGCACAACACAGGTTTAATGGAAATACTTGGAGAAGACTGTATCTATTCCCCTTGCCTTAACTGGGAACATAAAACTATTAATAACAACCAGTAAGGTCTGAGAACTGCTAGTGGGTGAAAAGGAATGGCCAACATAAATCTGCACTAAGCATTTAGGAAACTTTCAAGACACCCCACTTAGACACTTAAAATCATGTTTTTTTTT
Organism: Redunca redunca; assembly: GCA_006410935.1. Classification (NCBI taxonomy): domain Eukaryota; kingdom Metazoa; phylum Chordata; class Mammalia; order Artiodactyla; family Bovidae; genus Redunca; species Redunca redunca. The sequence continues at coordinate 468,191 of SJYQ01005704.1, read as the reverse complement.
CTTTTTTCTGCTATGAAGAATAGCTTATTATATGTTGCTTTACACTGTTTTCCCAATAATCTCTGCATGGCTGATACTGTCTTTTCTTCCTTACAAGAACGTAGGCTCACAGGCAACACTACCATAAAACCACAGTCATAGCTTATTAACTAAGACTTGGCTTTGCTTAAATTTTTTAAAAATATTTTCACATATTTTAAGATCCAAATTAGTATTTTTCTTCACTTTATTTTCAGTCTTCCAAAGCAGTCTTTGCAGAGACTTCATGTATCCCTGAGAATATCACTGAGCTATTTTTAAAGGCTGATATTCAATATATTGGCTGAAACACAAAACAGTATAGACTGCTATTATCTACAGATCCATGGAAACTTCTGAAAGTGAAAGTCGCTCAGTCGTGTCCCACTCTTTGCGACCCCATGGACTGTAGAGCCCATGGAATTCTCCAGGCCAGAACATTGGAGTGGGTAGCCTTTCCCTTCTCCAGGGGATCTTCTCAATGTGGGGATCAAACCCAGGCCTCCCACATTGCAGGCAGATTCTTTACCAGTTGAGCCACCAGGGAAGCCCAAGAACATTGGACTGAATCCCTTCTCAAGCGGATCTTCCTGACCCAGGAATCAAACCAAGGTCTCCTGCATTGCAGGTGGATTCTTTACCAACTGAGCCACCAGAGAAGCAAACAAGACCCACAAACGGGCTCCCCATTACTGTAGCTCCAATTCTCTAACATAAAACTGTTCGAGTATGACAAAGTACACTGTACATATAAAGAGATTAATATCTGTTAAAAGCAAATCTAAATCACCAAAGCAAGGGTTAAATTTAAGTTTCTAAAGAGTACTAATCATTGCCCTTACTTCATCATCCCACCCCTAAGACATGTATGAAAGATAAAAAGAAAAACACCCAAATAATTCATAATAGAATTGTTTAATCTCTAAATGAAAATACAACGTAATTATAAAACCAGAAATTTCTCGGGACATGGAAAGGAGAACAAATCTTACACATTCAATGTTCAATATAGTAAAGTAAATGCTATCCAATATCTAGTGTATCAGCGAGAACGCTAAACAAAGCACAAAGTATTTCTCCACAAGAAGCTTAGTTATTATGAAGAGATCATACATAGAAAACGTTCTTTACTTAGAAAACAATAAAGCAGACAATATAGTATTTACCTCAATTTTTTCATTTGCAAGGTATAACACTCCCAAGTTGGTCCATGCAACGGCATTCTAAAAAACAAATAAAATTAGGTCCCTTGTCTACATGGCAGTCTCAGAAAATTATTAACAGTACATTTCGATGTTCTTTTTCATAGACAGAGACACAGAACACTCACAATTTGTTCTGACTGGATTGATTTGATGAAACAGTGCTGAGCAAGGGCATAATTTCCAATACCTGAAAAATACAGACTTTGATAAAACTGAACTTTATTGTCTAAAACAATCTAAAAATATTTAAGTGTTAACTCAATTCTTACCACTGTAACAGGAAACGACACCAAGAGCATTCCAGTATAAGTGATTATTACTGTCAAGTCTCACAGCTTTTTTCAGACACTGAAAAGTAAAATTAGATACATTTTTATTTCTCAGAATATCAGCATTTATATACAGATAACTGTGAGTTTATGTGAAAACACTCTAGTATTTACTTTATTAAAAGCATCTTTCAGAAAAGACCTTAGTTTTTTTAAAAAAAGTTTATAAAAAATTTCTCAAAATCATACATGCATAGATTTCTCCAACAACTCTTGAAGGTCATCTGTGTTGCTGCCTGTGTCTGCTAGATGTTGTGCTTGGCGATAATAATTAATTCCAAGGTCACACCACGTATTAGATGTAGACATCAGTTTTAATGCACGACCGTAACATCTATGGAAATATAAAAGTGAATGTTATGTTTTGTTATGACGTTCTAATTTGAATGTCATCAAATGACCATCTTTGTAAATTACCTTCCTCCAAGATGGAGGAGCTCATTTTTCTTTAATACTTGTTTTCCTTCTTTCTGACCTAGAAGGACTCCTAAGACACTGACATTCACTTTAGATGGTGAGACAGCAGACAGACTGGTACAAGCGTCCCCAACTAGCTTCCAAAGGCAAGACACATCAGCTCGATGCTGCAGAGCCCTAAAAAAAGAAACTGTGATGCTTAAAAATTATTTCCAAAAAGTATGGCATTTATCCCCCTCACTACTACATACAATTAAAACAGGAAAGTGTACATATATACAGTCTTTAGTTCCTTAATTAAATGCAGGAAATGCTTTACTGAATTTACTAACATCTTATATCTTATTACCTCCTTTTTAAGAAGAAAGGAAGAGGGGAAGGAGAAGGAATTGTTTTAAGTGACAGAAACTGTGCAAACATTTCTTTGGTAATTGTTATCATTTTTCTTAGAAGCAGCAGAAATCCCATAAACAAATCAATAAATTATCCAGGACCATTAAAATTTACCTTTAATACTGGATCTTTTAAATTATGCTTTTTGTGTTTGTCTATTTAAACAAAAACCAAACCATTAAAGTCAGTAAATCTCTCTTAGTTGATTATCATAAACTTAGGTTTTGGTTGATTGCCCTCAAATTCAAAAAAAAGAACTAGCGAATGTATAACATAGCAAATATATTTGGTGATCCAAAGGAGTTTTACTTTCTGAGTTAAAGGATACCAAAAATCTAAATATGAAAGTGCGAAAAATTCCTATTTATTGAAGGAAGTAAGACTCAGTGGACAAGCACAAAAACTAAATAAAAATATTAACTATGATGGCAAACGGCACTTCTTTTTAGAATGAGAAAATCTCAGCTATTCATTCTCTTCACTTTTCTCAAAATCTTATAAATAAAACACAGCAATTGCACAATTAAGCCAAGTCTTGGTAATCAGCCATCACAAACAACTATGTTACTGGCAGATGGACAAACAGATGGAACACTGTTCATAGCCTTTTCTACTCATGGAGTCCAGCCAAAAATTATTCTCCAATGTCTTTCTGAGAAACAAGATAAATTATTGAAGTCATCACTAAAAGGCCAATGTGAGGACCAGGAGGAAGGGCAATGCTATTTGTAGCTCCTTTGCCTAAGGATCTTAGTGCAGTTTCCAAAATTGACAGCATGAAAGGTGAAAACAGAGAGGAAAAAAAGAAGAGAATCACTGGCAGTTTTAACAACCCAAACTCCTATCTCCTTTTAAGTTCAGTAAAAGACAAAATATCTGTAAAGTAAAATAACTTCTATTGCCCTTACACAAGAATTGAAGTCATGTGAACGTTCAAGTATAGAAGTAAATAAAAACTTGGGGCTATCACTTTAAAAGTTCTATATAACTGCTTGTAATTAGTTGTGAGTGCTACATGGTATCCAGAACAAAATTCTCCACTCAGAAAGGCAGTATTTGAAGCTGAAGCATCATCAATCAAAGGCTCACATTTACCCTTAAACACTAGTTCAAACAAATTACACCCTCTTCACAATACCATCCTCTATGGAAAGAGTTTTAAGTGTTATGAAAGACTTGAAAAGAAACTACACAAATCAGAGGGAGAAAAAAAGAATGAAGCTTTTACTTCAGATTTGGTTCATATTCAAAGCAAATCAGTTCAAGAGTTAGGAAATCAATCAGACACAGAGGAGAAGGCAAGTAGGAAAAGAAAGGAAGTGAAGCACAATAAAGATGTTTAAGAGCAAAAAAATTAACTCTGCATCTAACTTGTGTACCTTTTATAGCCATCTATCACAAATAACATTCCACTTAAATAATGAATATAGTTCCATAAAATAACCAGAGTTGCTGAAACGTTTCTATCTTCTTTCTTATTAGATACCACTTTTTTCCTACACAAATTCTCCCCAGGAACAATCAGACTGCTACTTCACCTTTAGTCCTACCCATAAGTCTAACACAGGCTCTAACTACTGATTGTAAAGCCAGCTGTACACCTAAAGTGCCATTTACCAGCCAGTTCCAATTAGATACTTGTACCTTTAGGTCTCCTGAAAGAGAACACGAACACAGTGGTACCCAAGCTGCTGTTCCACTAGCTACTTCTTCCTTCCCACTCTTCTCTACGCATCCAGCATTCCAGCTGCTAAAAGCAAGAAACTATATCTGTTCCCCAGTGCAAAATCAATACAACAGGTATGCTGCAGAATTAATTGGTTAGTCTGTCATTCTTTATGTTTTGCGATTCTGAATAATGACTGCTATAGCTAATAGGATAAACAGAGAATGATTTTCTAAGTTTGACTTTATTATCACAGTAAGAAAATAAACACAATAAATAATAATACTAACCGAGTAAAATATTCCAGTGCTTTCTCTATGTAGTCTACAGCTTTCCCATCAAGATAATCGACTAGAGCTGCTTTTGCCAACAGAAGGTGGCATTCACCCAAACCTAAAATCAGGTAAGTTTGTAGTTGTTAAAATATGTAAAAGAAACACTGAAAATGAACATCAAATAAATTTATTGGTGTAATATTACAGACAAAATTTAATGGTATTTTATAAAAAGTATCTTTAAGCATGGTCTTGCATACATTTCTTGAAGAATTCAAATGGCAGGGTTCTGTTGGAGTAAACATGTATCGAAAGATAATATCTATGGAACCTACGAATTCTCATGAATTTCAACAAATTACTTACCTCTTAAAATCTTATCTTTGAAAATGGGGTTATTACTTAATAAATACCTAATATGATGCTACCTGCTATCACATTATTATCATCTGGTGTCGTGAAACAAGATTTGATCTCTCTACATTCAAAATATTCACTGGGCTTCCCTTGTGGCTCGACTGGTAAAGAATCCACCTGCAATGCGGGAGACCTGGGTTCAATCCCTTGGTTGGGAAGATCCCATGGAGAAGGGAAAGGCTACTCACTCCAGTATTCTTGGCCTGGAGAATTCCATGGACTGTACAGTCCATGGGGTTGCAAAGAGTCGGACATGACTGAGTGACTTTCACGTTCATACTATAAAAATTAAAAGAAATAGCAATTTCCTAAATTGCCTAGTAAACATTTAATAAATGTGAATTCTCCTTCTGTTAAGGAATTTCATAAAATATTTTTTTAAAGGGTTTCATGGTCTAAGTTACATGTCACTTATAACATACAACACTTCTGAACTGAACTCCCCACTGATTCTTTAAAAAGGAAAAATAAATGGAGGAAAACAAATACAGTGAACTCCAGTGCTTTTTTTAATGGTTAGAAATAATAATTTAAAAAGTAATAAAATATAGGTGGTGGTGTTTTATTTTAAATTACAAAAATAAGAAGGAATAGATATCTATAAAGGAACTAAAATTAATTTAGATAATTACAAACATGAAAGTTGCCTGTAAAGTTCAAAAATTGAAAAAATGAGGTTCTATAACTTACAAAGTAACTAAAACCTATTAAGATATTCTGAGGATATAGTGAATTAATTATCAAAATACAAGAGTAGAAAAATTCTTAGTTTAGAGATCTAATTTTTAGATCCAGTACCTATCATGCTATTTATCTAAAAGCTGTATCTCTATCACATTACCATTTATTAACTGTCACAAAACAAAACCTGACCTTTCTAGATTTAGACCTATGTAACAACCTATACTATAAAAGGTTCTTACTGGACACATGTGATTGACTAAAGAAGTTCTCTTCAAGTTACTCAATACATTTAGAAATTTATTCAAGGATTTTATACTATGGCATCACAAAAAGTCAAAGGAGCTATTAAAAAGCAATTACCTTTCAGAGCAGGCACATAATCTTCTTTCTTTTTAATGATCAGCTGGTACTGAGCTACCGCCTCTTTGTATTTGCCGAGGGTTTGCTGTATTGCCGCCACCTTGAACACACTGTATGTGGATTCTGGGTTCAGCTCGCTGGCTTTTGTGAAGGATTTCAAGGCTGTCGTATAGCCACCTCTGCTTAAATATGCCTCTCCTAATGACTCCCAACAATTGAAGTCCTTCGGGTCTGCCCTTAATGCTGCCTGTAAACTAAGAATTTCAAGAAAGAGTAAGAGAAGTAAAAGGGATAAAACTACTTCCACACCTGAAAGGCAAATACAAAGTAATTTAACTGAATCACACATATCCATGGTTTCCCGTCTGGATAAAAGGGAAAACCCATATTTATTTAAAGCAGGTATACCTGTTCCTTTTATGATGTGAATTTTTTAATAGTAAGAAATGTTATTGTAGTTTTGGAATGAATAATAATAAAGTTTTTTTTGAAGAAATGCCCACCAAAATTTCTTTTCCTTGACTGTGTGGGAGAACTCAATTTCCTATCCTACCAGAACAGGCATACATCTGAACATCACAGTCTATAGGCCCTCACCAAGAAATATGAAAGTTGAAAAATGGGAATAACAGGCATACTTTAATTTCAGATCAAATTCCATATCCATGAAAATTTTAAATGCCTGTATTCTAGGTATTAATATAAATCAGAAACAACTTTGATTCAAATGAGAACCCCATGGACGGAGGAGCCTGGTAGGCTACAGTTCATGGGGTTGCAAAGAGTTGGACATCACTTTGATTGAAATATATTTTCTTTTCACGGTTCAAGCCAAACTACTAAGAATGAGCTGCCCCAAATGCCCTTCAAGCTACTAATCTCTCTCCTGCCCTAAAACAATGCTTGTCGGTGCAAGAAAAACAAAGATACTGACCTTGGCTTATTATCACGCCTTAAATTTATACTAAGAACTACTGATTAAGACTTTACTTGACTGGACATCTCTCTCTTCTTAACACAAGAACATCAGTTAACTTAGTTTTGAAATTCCAGTGCATGCAGATAATAACAGCCAATAAATCATAAATAAATTCTGCTACTTCTTCAATTAAAATGCAGTCTGGTGGGCGGCAACTTGTCAGTTCATTTTGGATACAAATGGAGTTTAATTTAAGGAAACATTAGGCTAACAGAAGTTAAATATAGAAAGGCGCCTTACTCAGCCACTGCTTGGGAATGCTGACCAACTTTCAGATAGTACAGGCCTCGCCTAAGCCAGGCCCACTTTGCCGTCCCAGCACTTGCCTTCTGAGTGACTGTTGTCAGGATAGCTAAGGCAGTTTCCTAACAAAAAGAAAAGACTAATATTAGAGATATTAAATATTATAAAAAATACTGAACATTTATGTAAACAGATATATGTTCATTTACCACTTCTGATTTTTTAAACTGGTATATACTGAACCACACTTTGAACATTAAGCAACTCAGTATCTGCCAATAAAAAGTTACTCAATTTATAAGCAGTGGCACAAATACTTCTATAGTATCTAAAAATAAAAAGTAACTTTCAAGTACACATATAAAAATATTTCTACTTCTATACTCAGAATAAAAGACAAAAGTGTTTAAATTATTAGACATACCATCTCTTCAAGCTCGACACTTAAGTCAACTGCTGCAGCTCCAGATTCAGCATCGGTGTCATCTAATTCAAAAGCTTTCCTATAACATCCACGGGCCCTATTTTTATCACCTACTACATCTTTGTAATAATGACCTAAATAGCAGAAAACTTTGCCCATGTATGGATCCAGTTTGGCAGCCTTTGGGAAAAAAAAAAAAAATAATTACAGAATATTAAAGTTTGTTAGGATGGGTCCCTTTAAAAACACACACACACAAATATACAGATTAAAGAAAAAAATTAAATATACAATACGCCAAAACATCCTTTAACATAAGATTAAAAGCAGACATGAAAGCTAGCCATCACTACTTACAGAAAAGTAAGCATAAAAATACTATTTCTTTGCTTTAAAAAATGTGAAATTGAGTTATTATTTCATCAATTTGACTATATGAATCAAGATAGGGATGTAAAACTTGTAGATGTTACACACCTAAAATATACTTTAAACATGGAGAAGTATGTAAGACTCATATGCTGATAAAAGCAGAGTAGAATTACCTAAAAGCAATATTGTTTTCCAAGGGTAATTATGTTTCATTTTCTATAACATATGTTTCTTAAATAAGTAACTTTTACATTTTTATGGTTTAATTTTCTCCTTGAAAACCCATACAACATTCTCACAAAACCTTAGGTGTGAGAAATGAAACACAAAACAAACAATTCAGTAAAGAGTAATCTTAAGTACCTAACTTATTTGATTATCAATATTTATGATTTTATAATGAATTCATTTCAACTAAGAACTAAATAATAGAATGTGTTACCTTTAAAAAGTGGGTAAGAGCCTTTGTTTTATCTTTTCTTGTTTCTTCACCCATGGACCAATATGTTAACCCAAGGTGGTAATGATATGCAGCAACTTCAGCATCTTTTTCAAGAGCTTGCTGAAAACTAAGTCACAAAAGGGAAGGATGGCATATTTAGATAGGGAGGAAGGTAGGTAGATAGATTAAAAAAATTAGAAGACCCCTAACTAGAACACTAAAAGTTTGAATGATTCAGGATGCCAAACTAGAAACATGCTGTGGCTTCCTTGGAGGCTCAGTCGGTAAAGAACCCACTGCAGTGCAAGAAACCCAGGTTTGATCCCTTGGTCCACAAGATCCTCTGGAGAAGAGAATGGCTACCCATTCCAGAATTCTTGCCTGAAAAATTCAATGGACAGAGGAGCCTGGTGGGCTACAGTCCATGGGGTCGCAATGAGTCAGACATGACTTAAGCAATTAATACTGGGACTTAGGATTTAAATCATGAAGAAAAAAAAAAAAAAAGATTTAAAGAAGAATTTAAAACCAAACAGTTACACATACTTATTGAACATTATGATCAGCTTAACGAGATTTCAAAAATCCACCATGAAATTTTCCATAGTTACTGTGCTATATAAAAAAAATACATGTTTTTAAAAATAGTAAAGCTTACAAAGAGCAAATTTATGCAAAACTAGATCTTTATCTGGACATGAATTTGAGCAAACTCCAGAAGAGAGTGGAGAAAAGAGGAGCCAACAAGCCACAGGATGACAGAGTTGGACACAGCTAAGCAACAACAAAAACAACAATGAAAATCTTTATCAAATTCCTTTGGTTCAAATTTTCAAGAAATAATAAATTAAGACATGTCTAGATTTATGAGCAATCTAAATATATCCTCACCATTTTTCTGCTTGTAGATAGTCCTTTTTGGTAAAATGAATCAAAGCCTCCAGGGCATGCGCTTCAGTTAGGTCAGGGTAAGAAGAGAGAAGGTCTTCCATAATCTATAAAGCATATATCTATCAATTCCATATCCAGACAAAAATAATTTTTAACTTAAAAATTCAGCTTAAATGAAAACACCAACCTTTGAAGCTTCATCTAATGAGCCCTTGTTCAGATAGGCCAAGCCTTTGAGAACCAAAAGTCCTGGTATATTATTTGCATCAGAAACCTAGAAAATAATTTAAAGAATTGCTATAAATCTCCCACAACACAATGCAGCAGAGTTTGCTTTAACTAAAAAATGATCAAAGTATAAAGACTCAGATAGAGGTCCTGATTTCTATCACTATTAACACTTTCATTCTTTGTAATCTTTTCATTAAAGAAAATTTCAAATATATCAGAAAGTTAGAGAATAGCATAATAAACCCACATCTACTTATCATTCAGTTTCAAAATTATTAACTCAAAGCCAATCTTTTACCATCTGTCTTTCTACTCATTTCATCTAACTCCTGCTTAGATTACNTGCTTAGATTACCCCCAAAGTATAAATTTTCACTTGACAGTTCAGTATCTATATCTAATAAATAAATTTATTTTTAATAGCATAATACACTACCATCATAAACACATACGCAAAACCAATAATACATCCTTAACATCATCAAATAATTAGCCAGTGTTCAAATTTATCATTTGTCTCATAAAATATTTAAACAATTTGTTTCAATCAAATCTAAATAAGGGGCATACATTTCAACTGGTTGATATGTCTCTTAAGTCTCTTTTAATTTATAGACTTCCCTTCCCTTTTTTTTTTCTCCCCTACTATCGAAAATACAGGCCACTGTCATCATTTCTCCGAGTCTGGCATTTGATGAATGTATTCTCATGGTACTGACATGTTACCTGATCCCCTGTATCTTGTATAAATCAGTAGGTCTAGAAGTTTGATCTGATTAGGTTTGATGCTCTGGCAAGAATAGCTCTTGTGTACCTGCACCAGATTACATCTAGTTGTCTTTTTTCTCATGATGTTTTAATCCATTTCAGACTGCAAAATAGTGATTTTCCGATTCTATCATTCCTTCTTTCCTTACTCAGCAGCATAATTCAACAAAGAGAAGACTCTTCTCTCATTATCTATTTGATTATTCTGAGGGACAGTTGATAAAGGACACAAAGGGTACTTTTTTCATTCTAACTGCTTCCTTAGCATCCTTCAAAGATTCACTTTATTGAGGATGTTTCATTGATTTTTTTGGTATCAACATTAACATAAGGATTTAAATATAAATGATGTCTTTTCATCTACTGCAGTTACTAGTTCCCAAAGCATCCCCTCTTTAGTCTGCAAAAATCAATGCATGCTAGCTCCTGAACCTTTCTGAGATAATTCTAATAGCCATTTATAATTTCTTTGATTTCTTGCATTATAAGATATTCTGGGCTCTTCTTGTACCTTTTCTGTCTCAGACTTGGATTCCACCAGTTCTTTCAAAACCTCATCTTTTTTTTTTTGTAAAAAAAAAAAAAAAAAAAAACAACCATGGAAAGACCTTTCCAAAGCATCCACACAAAACACACTGTTGATGAAGACAAGAAGACAAGCAGAAACAAGAAAATAAGATACTAGGTCTTGAAGGATTCTGACAGCTGTTCTAATTTTAAAGAAATACTATGAAATGCAAAGCCCTTAGAAATATACAAAACAAGGACTTTTTTTACAAAAATTAAAAATTCTGCAATATACTGAGTGATATAATTTCAATTTTACCAAAAAATCGCCTTTATCTGAAAAATATCTTTAAAGGCACCATGAAACTACTAGTGTTTTTAATAATTCTTGTCAATAATCTATGAAATATTATCTGAAGGGCAAAATTTAGAATTTCAAATTAATAATAATCAAGTAGTGATAACCCCAGAGGGCAAAAAGTGAAAAGGAGGATAAGAGCGAGAATAAGAAAGAAACTGCATCATATGAAAAATATTGTAAGCACTTAACCAAGAAGCAAACAAATAACTTGAGGAGTTTCCAAGTGTGTAAATAACTTACAGAAGTGCAGATTTAGTGAATTCATACCTCTAACACAAAATTTTTCTAAGTAACTATTTGTGGCAAGGAGAGAATGGTTGATGCCCAGTTGACCAGAAACTAAATATTAATAACGAAGGGAAAATTCGATGATAAGACTACCTGATCAAGAGTACGAATTGCTTCCTCTGAAGATTCATGATCTGAGAGTTTAATCAAAGCCTCTGCTTTCAAACGAAGACAAAGATTCTTCTGATGCAGACTGCCACCAGACACACCAAGATTATCTATATTCTTCAGAGCTGACAAAAGGAAGTACAGCTGAATGAAGACAACCAAAACACTTCACTTTTATGTCTTAAGAGTACATAACAAATTACAGATATAGTAAGAATAAAATGTTGAAACAATATACATGAAGAACAATTCAAAGCTAAATATAAATTCTTCCCTGAACTCTTTATGAAAATATCTGAATTTAAAACAGATCAAAATTTAAAACCTGTACCTTCACATAACATATAATAAAACTGAACATCCTGAAACAAAACAATGGCTGTCTATATCTGCTATATAACAGAGGTTAACCCTTAGCCAAAGCATCTATCACAAAAACAGCCCATTAAAGATAAGGTAAGTGTAAAGAAGCTGAATTAGGACGAACCATGGTAAATTACTTCTCAGCTGCAGAAGCAAGGTCACCAACTAGGTCAAGAGCAGTGACTCGCTTTCATGATTTCTGACACCCACAACTGACCCATGTGAACATATTCAAATAAGCTCTAAGATACCTTTCCTTGTCTTATTATCTACATTAGAGGAATCAAGAAGCTACACTGGAGTGAAGGTTGTAGAACACACGAGAAACTTCCCTATCACATAGAGCATCACCACACAAGCCTAAACTGACTTTATCAAAATTCCAACTATAAGTAACCTTGGAAAAATACTCACTGTCGGTTTAAAAATAAATATAATAGCAGACATGCATACAGATTTGATGGGCTTTTTTTAATCTCCCCAATAAAATTTAAATTAGCTGTCAACTCAGAATACAAAACAAAGCACCACCATCATTCTTCCTTAAGACAAGAAGCAGCAGGGTTGGCCACCCTTAAAGATGTCAGGAATACCTTGATTGCATGAAAGAACAGCTTCCTTAGGTTTATGCATTCTGACTTGGGCTTCTGCCAGATGATACCATCCAGCTGTGCAGAGGGGGCTTTCCTTTATCCCTAAGAAGATAACAGCAATCACAAAGTCCAAGGTTTCCATTACTACTGAGGTGAACAGCCCCACCACCCACTCCCCAAATCAGTCTCCTCCCCTCTCCCTTGTCACCCATATTTAAACAGTCACAAAGTCACACTGATTCCATGCCCATCACTTCAGTTGGGATCTCCATCATCCATCCCAGATCAGTGAAAGTGCTTGCCCTCTACTCAAATTCATTCTCTACACTGTAGCCAGAATATTTCTAAAAATACATATGGGATTATGAAATCCCTATACTTAAGACCTTCCAATGGTTCCCAGTTGGATAACACACAAACTCCTTAGCGAGGTTTGCAAGGCCCCTTTCCAGCCTCAATTGTTATCATACTTCCTTTTCCAATCTCCCTGACTGCCCCAAAGGCCAGCTCTTCTCTCATCTAAGCCTATCTCAACTCTCGGCCCACAGCACCCTCCCCACCACCAGGCTTTCTATCTGTCACTCACATCTCAATCTGAATGAAAGTTCATCCAGAAACATCATACTGGGCAAGACTAAATTAAAGCCTCCTAAGGATGGAGACATCTTTATTTTACAGATAAAAACAATAAGACACAAAGAGTTTAATGAACTTTCCTAAGGTCTTGAAATGTGTGAATGGCAGAGTTGGAATTCAAACTTAAGCAGACTCCAGAATATGTATGTACATTTTTTTTGCTTCTATCCTAAATATATATATTCCTTAAAGAAAGGCCCAAAGATAAATAACTGCTGACTAACACCTATACCTCATGTTATATGCTGCACACCATACACTTACCTTCTGTTAAGTTCCTAACAGCATCTTCGTACTTTTTGTCTTGTAATGCTTTAATGCCTAAACCTATGAGACCTGCGCCACTTTGGGGATCCATTTCCACTAGTCTACAACAATACTGTTCTCCCTCATCAGTAAGACTTCCTGGAATTAAAAGAAAAAGTTATTAGCATACATATACCAATATGTGCCAAAACCTACGCACCATAAATCATTTTAAGATTTAAGCTTTTGAAAACTTAAATCTCAAAAGCTGGCTTCTACATACACCTCCACATTCTGATTCCAGGAATTCAAAACTTAAATAGATCAACAAATCTAGAAAATATTAACATTTCATTTAAAAAAATCATGTTCCTTCTTCTTCTTAAATATCAGAAGTAGAAACCACTTTAGTCACAGCAGCATCAGTAAACCAAACCTGCTGTCATACTCAAGGGTTTCAAACAAGAAACCTATGGCTACTTGTCATAATGCTAAGACTCAGCCACCGCTTGCCACCAGGTCTCCCTTTTTCACTTAGCAGTAACAATTTTGGTTGTTAGATGAAGGAATTCTTGTCAAAGGACAGAATCTTCGCTAATTTCTCCCTGGACAACAATGTGCTGCCAGAGACTGACACCCACGGTGCCAGATGCAGTGGACTCGTCCAGCACATGGTACCCTGTACAAAGACTGAGTCACATTCTTCTCAGGCTGACAAGCTCAGCACTACATTTTTGCATTCTTTCAAAACTTCCTTTTCCTATGTGAGTTAACAGTTAAGCTTACGTAGTAATCATTCAATGTCTGCATTTTGAATTTATTTTGGTAAAAAAATTAGCTTAGAAAACACTGTAGGTTCTGTTATGTTTCTATTTTCTCAAACCACAATCAATCTCAAGATTCCCGTTCGCAGAAAAGCAGAAAAACAGGTGGAAAAGATGGCTTCTGTTTTGAGAATAAACTGTGAATACCATTTACCACTTTAATAAATTGTTTAATCACATAAGAAAATTCTTAAAAAGTAATTTAGACTGTAATTTACAACTTGAAGCAATAAACAAGGGAATAAATAAAAACAGGTTAACTGAAAAAAGACCTGATACTTATGTATCTATGTAAAACAGACAGTCACAAACCACATATGGAACCACTGTTTTAGCAACAGATATTAAAGGTGAATTCTTTGCATGATACCATTTAGCTTACACATTTACACAAAAATTTCAAAACCAAATATACAACAATGCATAATCCCTAAATAATATTTTACATATTAACTTAGAAGTCCAAGTTAGCGCCAAAGATTCACAGAATTCATAATGGCTAAAGAATTAAAACTTCAATACTGTTTGGTGAAACATGAGAATCAATTGGAAGAAATATTACTTTGGTTAATAAGCCAGAAAAAAGAAGCCTGCTTCTAGACAAGAATTCTCCTTCTGTCAACACGTTCTATCGCTTCTATAAATATGAATTCCAAGAATAGACATGCCTAGTTTCATACACCCTACATCCTCCAAAAGCAAACCACTGGGGTCCTACCCTCTATTTTATCCAGTGCTATTGTCTAAACTAGGTATCAGAATAACCTAGAGGACTTTTTATTTATTTTTTAATATAAATTTATTTATTTTAATTGGAGGTTAATTACTTTACAGTATTGTATTGGTTTTGCCATACATCAACATGAATCCGTCACAGGTATACACATGTTCCCCATCCTGAAGCCCCCTCCCACCTCCCTCCCCATACCATCCCTCTGGGTCGTCCCAGTGCACCAGCCCCAAGCATCCAGTATCATGCATCAAACCTGGACTGGTAATTCGTTTCATATATGATATTATACGTTTCAATGCCATTCTCCCAAATCATCCCACCCTCTCCCTCTCCCACAGAGTCCAAAAGCCTGTTCTATACATCTGTGTCTCTTTTGCTGTCTCGCATACAGGGTTATCCTTACCATCTTTCTAAATTCCATATATATGCATTAGTATACTGTATTGGTGTTTTTCTTTCTGGCTTACTTCACTCTGTATAATCGGCTCCAGTTTCATCCACCTCATTAGAACTGATTCAAATGTATTCTTTTTAATGGCTGAGTAATACTCCATTGTGTATATGTACCACAGCTTTCTTATCCGTTCATCTGCTGATGATGGACATTTGGGTTGCTTCCATGTCCTGGCTATTATAAACAGTGCTGCGATGAACATTGGGGTACATGTGTCTCTTTCAATTCTGGTTTCCTCAGTGTGTATGCCCAGCAGTGGGATTGCTGAGTCATAAGGCAGTTCTACTTGCAGTTTTTTAAGGAATCTCCACACTGTTCTCCATAGTGGCTGTACTAGTTTGCATTCCCACCAACAGTGTAAGGGGGTCCCTTTTCTCCACACCCTCTCCAGCATTTATTGCTTGTAGACTTTTGGATCGCAGCCATTCTGACTGGTGTGAAGTGGTACCTCATTGTGGTCTTGATTTGCATTTCTCTGATAATGAGTGATGTTGAGGATCTTTTCATGTGTTTGTTAGCCATCTGTATGTCTTCTTTGGAGAAATGTCTATTTAGTTCTTTGGCCCATTTTTTGATTGGGTCATTTATTTTTCTGGAATTAAGCTGCAGGAGTTGCTTGTATATTTTTGAGATTAGTTGTTTGTCAGTTGCTTCATTTGCTATTATTTTCTCCCATTCTGAAGGCTGTCTTTTCACATTGCTTATAGTTTCCTTTGTTGTGCAGAAGCTTCTGAGTTTAATTAGGTCCCATTTGTTTATTTTTGCTTTTATTTCCAATATTCTGGGAGGTGGGTCATAGAGGTTCCTGCTGTGATTTATGTCGGAGAATGTTTTGCCTATGTTCTCCTCTAGGAGTTTTATAGTTTCTGGTCTTACGTTTAGATCTTTAATCCACTTTGAGTTTATTTTTGTGTATGGTGTTAGAAAGTGTTCTAGTTTCATTCTTTTACAAGTAGTTGACCAATTTTCCCAGCACCACTTGTTAAAGAGATTGTCTTTAATCCATTGTATATTCTTGCCTCCTTTGTCAAAGATAAGGTGTCCATAGGTGCGTGGATTTATCTCTGGGCTTTCTATTTTGTTCCATTGATCTATATTTCTGTCTTTGTGCCAGTACCATACTGTCTTGATGCCTGTAGCTTTGTAGTAGAGCCTGAAGTCAGGCAAGTTGATTCCTCCAGTTCCACTGAGGACTTTTTAAAACCAAAAATGCTGAGCTCCACTCTCAAAGTTTCTGATTCAGTAGGTCTGTTATTAGACCTGAGAATCTGCATTTCTAACAAGTTCTCAGGTGATACTGATACTCCTGGTCCAGAGATCATACATAAGAACCACCAGTCTACAGTATTTGCCAATACCATATGCCAGCTATATCATCAGCTTTATGACAGGTATACCCTGCCTTTGCTGTCTCTGTAACTAAACAGTCATTTCTGAAAGACAGGGACTAGCATAGTATTTTGCACATGGCAGACATTCATTAAATATTGTAACGATCTTTTAAAAATACCGTTATGGGGCTCTACTAGTGGCTCAGCAGTGAGGAATCCCCCTGCCAGTGCAAGAGACATGAGTTCAGTCCTTGAGCCGGGAAGATCCCACGTGCTGCGGAGCAGAGGGCCCATGAGTCACAACTACTGAGCCTCTGCTCTAGAGCCCGGGAGACGCAACCACTAAGCCCATATGCCACAGCTGCTGAAGCCTGGGTGTCCTGGGCCCGCACTCCGGAACAAGAGACACCATCACAACGAGAGGCCCTCACACCGCGGCCGGGAAGTGGTCCCCACTTGCTGCAACCAGGGAAAAGCCCACACTGGAGCGAAAATCCAGCACAGCTAAAAGGAAAACCTTTAAAAAATTAATACCGTAAAAACAGATGTCCCAAAAGGCTGAGTCTATGAATAGGTAAATGGCTGAAAACTACTATGGAAAATTAAACACAGTCACCATTCTAAAAAAGAAAATAAAATGGCTACTAAAATTTTATCTTCAATTTCTACTTAACTGAGTCAAAACTCTCTTACTCCATAAAAACACAATTCATGACAGGCTATCCTGGCTATTAAAACTGCCCTGATTACAGAAAACACACCTAGGATGAAAAGAAGACAAGCCAGTCAGGCATCTTTCCAACGATCATCCACACTGAGGGTAAGCAAACTGTGACTAGTAGATGAAAACAGTTTCCAAAAGTCCAGGAACAACACAAAAACCTTTTAAAACAAGGTGAATTTTTCTAACATACTCCCTTTGTTAACATCTGGGAGCAAAATTATAGAAACAAAATGAGATTTGAGGAAACTATATTCATGTCAAGCCCTTAAGAACATACTCTCTACATCTGATCAAGTGGCACTTAGAGGATTTCTCTACAGTGTTCACAAAAACCATCAACAGTAATAACAACACCAGTGATCCTGTGTAAAGAGATAAGGAATATTCCAGCTTCAACTCTCAATCCACTTCTCCATACTAATTCTTATTGAAAATATTACCTATACAAATGTTGAAGACAAAACCAGAAAGGAAACAGACTTCATTAATCTGAATAGAAAATCATTTACTTATCAGCTCTTTTTAACATTTAGAAGATTCTAAGATTTCAGATTCAGTGACTTTAAAACAGTTTGGCAATATTACCTTTATTTATTAATAAGGCAAGTAAGAAGCACTTCCCTAGTGGTCCAGTGGTTAAGACTCCATGCTCCCAATGAAGGAGACCTGGGTTCGATCCCTGATCAGGGAACTAGATCCCACATGCCACAACTAAAGATCGCAAACATTGCAACAAAGACCCCACACAGCCAAATAAAAAAATTAAAAGGGCAAGCTAGACATAGAGCTGATAAAAGATGTTCTGAAAAGGTTCAGAACAGGTGCTAAGTAATAGCTATAAGAATTCTGTTTCCTAAAGTTTATCACAAAAAAAAGGCAAGAGGTGTTTTTTTTTTTTTAATAACTATTTTATTTCTGACATCCCAAAGAAATCCATCAGTGTTATAGAACTTTTTTAAAAATAACCTAGCTTGGGAGGGAGAAAAACAGCATGTACTCATTTCTTTATTTCCACCTGGATTTTCTAATATTTCTAGAACACAAAATCTTAAACTCTTTTCTGTTTGAAGAACCAAGTCTTTTTTATCTTCCCCCATTTCGGCAAGAAAGCAAGACAAAATAAATCAAAAAAGGTCATTTAGCAGGAAGTAACATTTCATCAGGTGACAACTGTGAAAGCTATTCACTACTTGTTATGTGAAGCTTTATAAACGGAGTCATTTTGAAAACACATCTTCAAGCCTCGACATGCAAAGGAGGACAAAAGAGAATGGAATCTATTTGTCCTCAGTGGAAAAGAACCCAGTGATTAACTGCTGTTGAAACAGCAAACTCTGCAGGCACTGAAGTACGCTGGGGGAGGACAGATCAGCCTTTAGGAGGCCTTCCAGATTTTCAAAAGTTCTTAATATACAAAAAGTTCGGCTTCAAGGAGCAATGAAAATATAAAAAAGAAAGAAACCATTAAGCACAGCTTCCTACTGTCCTGCCTTAACTATTCAGCTCTCACCCCAGAATAATGCTACACCTTTTGTATCTGACGTGTCCAAGTCTGCACTGGTCCATTCCACAAACCCTCACAACTAACATTCCAGCAGGGACAGAAGCTGTCCCACGTGGATAAACGTCCACCAACCCATGCCCCTTTGCCAGGATATAGATCTCTCTTTCAATTCTGCAAATTGCTGCTGCTACTGCTGCTAAGTCGCTTCAGTCGTGTCCGACTCTGTGCGACCCCATAGACAGCAGCCCACCAGACTCCCCCGTCCCTGGGATTCTCCAGGCAACACCGGAGTGGGTTGCCATTCCCTTCTCCAATGCATGAAGGTGAAAAGTAAAAGTGAAGTCGCTCAGTCATGTCTAACTCTTAGCGATCCCATGGACTGTGGCCCACCAGGCTCCTCCGTCCATGGGATTTTCCAGGCAAAAGTGCTGGAGTGGGGTGCCATTGCAAATTACCCATCCTCAAAACCTCTTTGAGAATGATTTTTTTTTCACATAAACCAACACCCTCTCTAATCAAATAGCATAACCTCTTTGCTATCTCTTTACTAAAACACTGTGTCAAGTATTGAATTTATAGGCAAAAGTCTGCACACTACTTTTTTTTGGTCTGGTTTTGTTTTTTAGTTCATTTTTAATTGAAGGATAAGTGCTTTACATGCAAACTACTTGTTGATCCCACTTCTACAATTTTGTAGGGTTTTGGGGATATGAAGGCATATTTACTTGAAAAATTCACATTACAGAGTTATATGTGCCTATTAAGAAAATGTTTAATTAGTTTCCAAAAGGAAATGTCAGAGTATCTTCATGTGAGCAGGTCAAGAATGAGGGAATGGCACAAGCCATTAATAGCTGAACAGGAACAGAAACAAAAGGGTGAACTCCAGCCATGAATTTATCAATCACAGCTGTAATCACAGAAAAATGGCTGGAGGATGGATACCAGGGGCTACATGATAAAGAAAACCAGTCCGCTTATTTTGGGTGCACACTGGCCTCAAGTTAAAATTTGAAGAAACTGAGTGATTTAGAACTACGCTTCCTATTAGAGGAAAACAAAACAAAATAAAAAACCACACACACAAGCTCTAAGCACGCTTCTTGTACTGAAAGTCTCTCAGCAGCCATCCTCCTCCTTGACCGCAAGGCAACGTCCATACTGTTAACTCGCTCTTTCTTCTTGGAAGCCTCCTCCAGGAGGCACCACGGCAATTCCCCCTCTCCTCTAAAAGCCTGTTATCCCCTTCTCACGCTTCCTCCTCCCCTCCCTTAAATGAAGTCAGTGCGTCCCTGGATTGCTTCCCGTTATACCTCCTCACCACTTCTTCCTACTCTTTTCCCATCATGTATTCTAAGTTTCAATCCACTCACTTTGATTAAGAAAGACAGCCCTACTCAAGGCCTCTTAATCATAAAACTAGTTGCTCAATCTCTCAAGACTGATCTTTGTGAAATGCTTTCCTTGCCTTCTGTCTTGCTTTTTATCGAGGTCCCCCACCTTCCTCTCTGACCTCTTCACTTCTCTGTCTTCCATTTCCTTCTTCCCCCTCTTCCTCCCTTTCCACACAAGGCACATTATACATGTTTCTGCTCTTCAGGCATCCTCTGAAGTTGTCCACTCCATTGCCTTTCACCTACATGCAAATGGTGTCCAAGTCTTAAAACTAGCCTTTGTACTGATCTCTTGTGAGCAAACCCTGATGAGCATTCCCCCCTGAACACCCATTAACACCTCCTCTCAATAACTTACCTTTGTACAAACCATCATTCCATATTAGTGCAACTTTTCAGGAAAGCCCAAAATTAAAATTGATTTCTCCCTCCCTTCACCTCTAAAAAAATCTATTTTCTTCATTCACCTGTTACTTTCAGTTGCTATCATATTCCCAGTTCATTCGTTCCTATAGTTCATTTGTTCTTAGTATTACTTATTCTATCCAATCTAGTCTATCTTCTGTACAATATATCCAGCATACCATGTTAAAGACTTTATACTTCATAAAGCTACTCACTACGACACTTTTGTGCTTCCCACGTGGCACTAGCGGTAAAGAATCCGCCTGCCAATGCAGGAGATACAAGAGATGCAGGTTCGATCCTTAGGTCAGGAAGATCCCCTGGAGGAAATGGCAACCCACTTTAGTATTCTTGCCTGAAAAATTCCCCAGACAGAGGAGTCTGGCAGGCTACAGTCCAAGGGGTCGCAAAGAATCGGCTACAACTGAGCACACACAACACTTACAACGTCTGCTTTTCTCACGTTAGAGCAAAGAGCTCTTCCACGTCTATCTTGGACTCAGTTAAAGTAAGGAGAAGGGGATCCATTTACTGCTCACCATAGAAAAATCAAAGACTGAAGGTAAGAGTTCAGGATTTCAACTCAGGCACAAGAGGGGAAAAAATACAAGTTGGACTTAGAAGGGGAAGTTAGAGTAGTAGGCAGAGTCAAGATTGGTGTAATGAGATTTCTGTAACAGGAATTTTCCCTCAATTATCTTGAGCAGTAATTTTCAACCATTTTTCAATTATGGAATATGTGATGGTCAATAACAAAGCATTCCCAAGTGTATACTCATTTAGCAACAAAGTGAAAAAACTTAGCTTAGGAAAGCTCTGCACCAACTCACAATCACTACCACACTGGTACTGGTACTGTTAATTCCATCCCAATGACTGACTTCGATGAACTTGATTTGTATCAGGTGAACACAGATATGGACAGGAGTGATATTCAAGTTATTTTTAAAGCATCTATTCAGCACAGACCCTGGCAAAAAAGGACAGCAGCTGCTGTGAAAACCAATATAGTCAACATCCTGTAAACTGACAGGCACAGACACCTACAGCCTCAAGTTGTGGCAACTCCCAGCAGGCTAGCCGTCATCACCTCTCTCTCTTCCCCAGAGAAAGCACACCACAAAGCAAGAGCACTGAGCACACACTAAGACACACTCTCTGACTTGAATTCTGCTCTGCTTTATTGAAAAAGCACATCTTTCACAAACTTCATTACTTTATCATATTTAACAATGTACTTGTGTGACACTGACATACGATATAACATCAACACTGAGAATGCTTCTCATTAACAAAATCTTCTGCAGGAAATTCCCAGCCCTATGTAATACAGTCTAAACTACTTAACCAAAACAGATCTTAGTTAGTCTTTCTACTACAGCAAATAAAACTATTCTACTATTCCCCCAAACTGCACCTAGCTCTATACCTCTGCTCATGCCATGGGGAGTATCTTTCACCTCCTCCTGGTCATCTAATTTCTATGGGAAATTCAAGACGTCCAATCCCCACCTTCCAAAAGATCTTACTAATCAACAATGAACTCAGTGGCTCACAATTCCCTGAGTCACTATACTTTCCTGTATTTCTTAGCCTTTTCATGTGCATAAAGACTAAGTATCATACCTCCTCTCATGTCCAGAAATACTGAAACAATACTTCACATGTGACAGGCAGACACACAATATAATAAAGAAGAAATTACCTGATTCAATTAAATGTAAACAAAGCACTTCTAGTGGATATTGTACAGTGGGATAGATGTTTATCATTCCTTCACAGGCCTTCTTCAACCTAGCAGTCTCATGAGGAAACTTGAAAATAAAAAAAGAAAAATAAGCTGAGTAGTAGTAAAATATATTTATGAATACTTTCCTAATTAGAATAGAAAAGTCATATTAGAGATTTTAAAAATCAACTCACCTTCGATAAACACTGAATGAAATGTTTATAAAGCACTTGGTGATCTTCACTAGGAATCTTATCTGATAAGCCCAGTGCATTCTCAAAAGCAGTTAAAAGCTGAAACAAAGAAACAATAAAGCTATTATCTGTAGTTTACTTAAGTTACAAATGTAACAAATAGTTGAACACAGAAAACTCACTTATACAAAGGACACCCTCAACTAGTAACTGAAGATATGTTTATTGTCTGGCCCTGACAATTTCAATGAGGGGGAAAAATGTGTAAGCTTGGAATACATTCCAACTCCAACTGTCCAACAGACTGCATTGAACTAATAAGGGACAACTTTAAAACTGCTTAACAACATTAATGAAACATTCTCGTAAGTGCTTGCTGCTCTCTACTAAGTAGTTAAGAGGTGTAGTCTCATATGTCAGTGTGGCTTCTATTGCTCAGATCACTTTTAAAACATCCCTTCTGAAGTCACCAGTACAGTCTTTGGAACATCTTCATAATAGCAAATCTTCAATCTCAAAAACAAAATGTTTCTGAAGTCATACTTTTGGTAAAAGAAAATCACAGATATGACTGAACTATAATGAGATCATTTGTTTTATACAGTACAGTACTATTAACTGACTTTGAAGAAAATTCCAAAAGAAACCTAAATGTTTTCTCAGCAAAAACAGCAATACCTGAATACAAAAGGCAAGCACTTTTAAAGAGTACCATTCATTTGGTTACATAAGTTCCGCATTTTTCAAAATGAATTTCCATGACTATATAATGAAAATTCATAATATAGTTCACCATCTCAAATTCTCTTTGTAAAGGATGACATAAAGTCTGTATAAACATATATACATATATTATATATATATATATATAAAATTTTATTGCTCTGATAAAGTTAATGATCTTGAAGAAAATAAAAAAAGAAGCCTAACAAAGTCAAGCACACACAACAGGTTCAAAAACATAGTAAAGAAATTAATCCATATATAAAATATATGACAAATTTTTTCTCTGAACACAAATGAAGCAGAGTATCACTAGCATTCAGGGTGAAAATAACTGCCCCCCCAATACTTTTATCCTATTTAACAGCTAGAAATTAATTCTTAAAATGATAAGTATAATTAATTCTCTTTCATGAAGTAGTACAGTGTGGATTTTTTTTTTAATTTTACTTATTTCAGCATGTCTCTGATATTCTGGTAACCTATACTATTTTAAAGAAATAATGAAGTCAAATATGAAGATGTGGTTTAAGAGAAATCAATAAATCACCTAATTTTATCACCATTTAATTTCTTTCTACAAGTGAATCTATATACCAGTAAATCAATATATACAAGGGAGATAAGATAGTCCCTTCAACAAGTGGTGCTGGGAAAACTGGACAGCTATGTGCAAAATAATGAAATTAGAGTACTTCCTACACCATATACAAAAATAAACTCAAAAGGGATTAAAGACCTTTATGTAAGACCAGAAACTAAACTCTTGAGGAAAACATAGGTAGAAGACTCTCTGACATAAACCACAGCAAAATCCTTTACGACCCAACTCCTAGAGTAATGGAAATAAAAATAAACAAATGGGATTTAATTAAACTTAAAAGCTTTTGCACAGCAAAGGAAACTATAAACAAGGTGAAAAGACAACCCTCGGAATGGGAGAAAATAATAGCAAATAAAACAACTGACAAAGGATTAATTCTGCAATATACAAATGAATGAAAATCTTATTCTCATATTTTCATTCCTAGCATTTAGGACATTGCCTGACATACAGTAATAGTTTCCCCATATTTTCTGATTAAAGGAACAAATGAGTGAATGAACAAATGAAGAAATGAGCTTCCAATCTTGTGTAGAATCCATAATTGTTAACATTTTAAAATTCTATTCAATTTAACAAGTGTACATTGGCTTATTTACTACAATAAGAAATTAAGTTTACCTTTGAGCTTATAAAAAATAGAATGATGAAAATATTTCTCATTTACAGTTCAAAATCAATGGTTTTTTAATAGTCTTTTAAAAATTCTTTTCAATTACTTGAAAAGCTGCAGTTTAAAAAGAAATACTGCTAGGAATAAGTAATCTAAATACTAAATATAGACACTCTAAATATAATAGTCTACTACTGACAAGGGATTAATCTCCAAAATACATTTAATACAAACACTTCATGCAGCTCAATAACAACAACAAAAAGAAAAACCAAATAACCCCAGCAAAAACTGAGCACAAGATCTAAACAGACATTCCTCCAAAGAAGACATACAAAGAAGATGGCCAAGAGGCACATGAAAAGATGTTTAACATCACTAATCATTAGAAAAATGTAAACCAAAACTACAATGAGGTATCACCTCACACCGGTCAGAACAGTCGTCATCTAAAAGACTACAAACAATAAACGCTGGAGATGGGGTGGAGGAAAAGAAACCGTCCTACACTGTTGGTGGGAATGTAAAATGGTACAACCATATGGAAAGCAGCATGGAGGTTCCTTAAAAAAACTAAATACAGAACTATCACGTGATCCAGCAATCCCACTCCTGGGCATATATCTGGAGAAAACCATAATGCAAAAAGACACATGCACCCCAGCGCTCAATGCAGCACCATTTACAATAGCCAAGACACAGAAGCGACCTAAATGTCTATCGACAGAGGCGCGGACAAAGAAGATGCAGGCATACACACAACGGACTATCACGCAGCCATAAAAAGAATGGAATAACCCTGTCTGCAACCACACGGACGGACCCAGAGACTGGCGTACTGAGGACAGTCAAGTCAGATGCAGAAAGACAAATGTCATGTGATATCACTTACATGCTGAATCTATTAAAAAATGGTACAGAAAAAGAGACAGATGTAGAAAACAACCTTCCAGTTACCAGGGGGTAATGCAGCAGGGGAGGGATAAACTGGGAAACTGGAATCGACATATACACAGTACTATATACAAAACACATAACTAATAAGGACCTACTGTATCCACAGGGAACTCTACTGAATACTCTTTAATGACCTATACGGGAAAAGAATCTAAACAGAGTAGATATATGGATATGAACAACTGATTCACTTTGCCGTACACCTGAAATGAACACAACACTGTAAATCAGTTAATACTTTAATAAAAATTAAATATATAAATAAATAAAATACTCTACTTTAATTGTTAAACCTGAAAGCAATTTAGTACTCTTAGTTCAGAAATATGAAGAAACAAACCTTTAAGGTACAACTTTTTAGAAACAGCAGTTATATAGAAGTCATTTTCACAGTTTCTTCTTCACAGTTATTAAGTAACTGATATAGTGTGAATTCTTGTGAATACAAGGACGTAAAATTTTGATACCCTGAATACCATTTCCACTCTGTCCAGACTTAGTTTGAAACTGTAGGCCTGTAATTCTTACTTTATCAGGAAGAGCCTCTATGAATTTAAAATATCTAGTCTGACATACAGTGTTTTTCTATATTATATCATGTTTCCATTTTCTAAATTCAACTGAATGATCAACTTTTGTGATACAAACTGTGGGGAGTACATGGCTCAGTACCAATTGCTGGGTCTCATTATTCTGATCCTCAGTGCACTCAGCCAGCAACTGAGTCAATTTCCTCCACAGCTGATGAAGCTCCTGGTTGTCTGCACCTTCTTCCTGTCGTGTCTTTATCAATTTGTGCCATGTTCGGGCCACCTATCAAGGAGATTTTAAATGGTTACTATATCTAAAATACTGAAACACTATTAAAAACATTTAAATCTACAAATAAAAACATTTTTATTTACTAATACCTAAATATTGCAAAAGCAGAGAGCTCCATCTATTATGAATTCCATTTAAAAAAACAGGATGATTGGGCAAACCCACATAGTCCTTATATGAGAAGTATGCCTGAGACAGCAGAGTACATACAGGAAGGACTGCATGCCCCAGTCCTCACAACTTTCAGCATCAGCAGTGGGCACCACAAACGAGTCACTGAATTCTGCAGATGGTACACTTTTACTTATTTTATTTATCCCTGCTCAGTTTCAAAAACTTGGGAAGTTATGACACCTGAATTCCAAGTTACAGTTTTCAAAGCACTGTAATTTGTCTTGATGCCGTACTATATGTTAATTTTTTAAATGTTTCCTTAAGCTAAATGAAAGCTTCCTTTTAGTAACAGTTTTATTAAAAGAAATTTACTACCCAAGCAAATCATTAACCAACCTCTACGTGTTTCTTTTCTTGGTAATACAGATCCACCAGTTTCTTACAGACATCACACCACTTCTGTTTGTCAACACTTAGAACAGAAAAAGAGGATTTTTAATCTGATTAATGAAAAAAACTTAAGGACTTAAGACACAAAAATTAAAATATCCCCAAAATAATACTACTGGAACATATCCTCTATCACACTATAACAAAATTTCATAAAATGAGCCTCTCATAAAAAAGAAAGGTTTAAAAAACATTATCTTCTATTATATTGACTAAAAATAATATCAAAGTTCTCAAATTAGTCAACCCCCCTACTATTACTGTTTCTATCATGAGTAAGAGATTCTGTAACAATAGTTTGAAAGAAAAATAATTTCCAATTCCCAGTAAATGTCTTCTATATAATTTTAATCAATTTCTTCTATTTCAAGTGTTTAAAGAAACAATCCTTTCCCCACACATGGATTACCTTTCATACAGATCCAGGAGCTTTTGGTAAACACCAGGTAAGTCATCCTTAGCATTTATGTGATTACATTTCTCATACAAACTTGCTAACCCCTAAAAGAGGAAACAGCAGCGATTACTCTTCCAAAGACACCTACTGTGGTCACATTTATTTTGCTAAGTAAAGTGACAATCTGTAAAGATTATTTATGATAGAGATTATTATAGTTTACAGATGAAATAAAACATCTGAGATTTGCCTCCAAATAATTGGAGGCAGGAGGGAGTGGGTGCAAGTACAG
The DNA here is from genome assembly GCA_006410935.1 of Redunca redunca. NCBI lineage: Eukaryota > Metazoa > Chordata > Mammalia > Artiodactyla > Bovidae > Redunca > Redunca redunca. The sequence continues at coordinate 440,711 of SJYQ01005704.1, read as the reverse complement.
ATGGAAAAACACTGGCCATGAGTAGGTTTTTATTGAAACTGGATGATGGGCACAGAGTGGTTCATTTCATCATTCTCTTTACTTTTGAAAATGTATTTCACACAAAAAATACTTTTTAAATAATTACTATGCAATTTTAACCCCTAAGGTGTTACCACACAACACTATTTCCACATGGTCAAAAGACAGAAATCCAAGGACTCTGTGGAAATTATCATTTTTGCTTCAGATAAAGATAGATATCCTAAACCAATCAGTACACAATAAAAGCTGGCATCAGAGAGATGTTACCAGACAACCTACTCCTGTTCTTGTTCATGTGAACCTGAGACAAACAGGTTCATGTTCTCCAGAGTCTTCTACCTCCTATTAATCACAGTTTCTAAGATGTGATTGAGACATGAAACAGTCATTAAACATGAAAAAGCTGGAGAAGCCAAGTAAAAAACAGAGATCATTAAATAAGAAAAAAGAATGTAACTCATAGTCATAGATACAGAATTTCAAATTTTTTCATATTATTTTTTAAAAAACACATTAATATACCATCTTTTCCCTCAGATAAGCATAAAGAATATTCTTGATAAGTCTCTCATATGATACATAATTAAGTTGGAGATTTATATTATCATGTTTCAATTTCTGTCCTAACATTTGGAAATAATCCTTTGGATTAGATGTTAAATAGCAGCAAACAGCATGCTTGGCACCAACTAACTTTCAAGTTTACGAGATCAATAAATTTAATTTCTTCTCTCTTACACTGGGTAAATGGAGATCTAAATGCTTATTGTAAAGCTGTCACCTGTATTTTGTAAAAAGTTCTTTCCTATAACATAGTTAAAAAAAAAAGAATGTCTACATACCTGCCAAGCTAGTAGCTGATCTGGCTCTAATTCAGCAGCTTTCTTGTAGGCACCCTGGGCCTGATCAGGCTGTTCCAGCTCAGCTGCAGCAACACCAATAAAAACCCAGGCATTATAGTTATTCTTCTCTTGTTTTAACACTGTCTGGTTGAAAAAATTTAAAGAGACGGTTGTTACATTTTAGAAACTTGTGGACAAACAACAACCAAAGACAGTCTACCTAACAGTCAGGAAATCTGGATCTACCACTAACTTGGTGATCTTAGAATACCACTCAACCTCTCTGGTCCCCAGTTTTCTCAAGGAGAGGGGAAGTTGGACTGAACCAGTGACTGTGGCGGGCCTGAAATATGAGGCATGTTTTACAGAGATGCCCAAATAATCCTCATGCCTCGGCCAAATGCTTCCCTCTGCCCCACTAAGTATAAAAAGCATAATTAAGACTATTCTTTCCACCCTCCACGGCACACTGCTACTAGTCACTTACAAAACTATTTTCCATATTGTATCCAACTCCCTTATCCAACTCCCGTATTTTCTTTCCCCTACGATACCATCTCCCCATATTAAACAGATAGATATTTTCATTGAAATTATATGCTAGGAAAGTATTTTGACTCCAACGTGACTGCACCAAATATGTTCAAAAGAAATAGTGGTGATGAATGTTTAAACAACACCTGTCAACTAAAACAAAAATTATACAGAGAGCTACTGCTTACAGAAGGAACAACTACTTGCTAAGGTCAAACAGTTTGAAATAGAAAGCAAAGATGTTCCAGTGAAAGGAACACAAAACTACTAGCTAAAATGAAATTAGCTCTTAAGGTTTTACATATTCTAGAGAAAAGGAAGAACACTTCTGAGTTGAAGCAGGCAGATTGAACGTAGGGACCTTGACTGTTCAGATCAGGAGTTTCAGCAGTTGCACTAAAGAGTTCAGGACAGTGGGAGGGAGAGAACTGAGTAAGCCTGGGGGAAATAGATAGCAGCATAGAATGGGAGTCTTAAGGGGTGAAGGATGCCTTTGAGAGGTTAGGCTTCTAGTGAGCCCAGCAGGGGTGGAGGCCATGGCAGAACTAACCCTCATACAGAAGAAGGTGGATGGGTTGTTCAGACTCACGGTAAGGAGGAGGAGGTGGTGGGAGTGCTGGGAAGGGTTGTTTCCTTCAGCACTAGACTGATCTAACACACATGTGAATCTGTTTCTGTTAATATATACAAAAGTACTGCAACTGTCTTCTTTCTGATTCACATATGAATTCCACCAAGCAGTTTATAATTTATACCTGAGAGGCTCAGCTGGAAAGCCAAAGATGGGGAACTAGTCAGTGGCAAATGTGTGACGACTTAACATGTAGTAACTTAGAATGTTGAAATTTTAAGAGAAGTTGCTCCTTAGTGTATTTGCTGTGTCTGGTCTGACTTATCACCTCCTCTGCTGGTGCACCTGTAACTCAGTATAAGCATGCCTTTAGGCAGCCTTGTCTGTTGCAATGAAACTGGGCTGTGGCTGTGGCCCTACAGATCTTACATGCTGCAGCTGATTTCTTTTCACCTTCATACCACATATCACAGGCCAGGAGCTAAGACAAGGGTTTCCGTTGCTCACACTTGTCACTTGTCATATATTCTTCTTCTGCTCTCCCTCCTCCTTCAAAAACCCCAGCACGTTTGAAGATCAAACCACCAGCTATACTCTAGAAAATATCCTTCTTGTTGCTACCATCTACCAACCTCCTAGGAATCCCCTTTCCTTCAGTGAAAATAGGGTATCCCTCCTCTCCACTTCAGTTCCAGTAATCATTCTATCAATCATGCAGACGACCCAGTGAATGTCAAGGCCTCTCAGTTACTTATCCTCAGTACTCAGCCATCCAAAACCTGGGTTTCCAGCATGTACCTTTCCTAGCCTCCCAGTTCAATTACTGCAATGGTAACAATTTTTTAACCTCTATTATGACCAACTTTTTTTTAATCTCACCTCCTTCCAACTACCACCCTAATTCTCAATTCTCATCTCTCATGTCCCAGCTTACACTGTATTACACATCACTGTCATACTCCCTTGCAAACATCCTCAACTCCTTTGCCTCTCTTTCCCCTCAGCTTTCTTACTACCTATATATTGAATTCATCATGTTTATCTCCAAGCCTGAGAAGGGTGACATGAAGGAAGAAACTACACAGCTGAATACACCAATCTCACTTTAATAACATGAAATTTTCAAGAGGACATGGACTCGAGTCTGGTAATCCTGCTAATCCTTACTAATAAATTTCTTCTCTCATGGTGAATGGCAACTATATCATACCTTTTTTTTGTCTCAAGCCTCCTACAACTCCTCTTTCAGCCTCAGCTTATACCTAAGAAGACAGAAGCCATCAGAGGGGGACATTTATCGTCCCACCACCAGCACCCAATCTACAAACCTGATGGCTATGGATCTGTATCTATCTTCCCTCCTGTTTAGACAGAAGTGTCAAAGGCCCTGCTCTCGAGCTCTGGACCCCAACCTCACTCACCCTCCCAGGAACTGCTCTCCTACTGCCAGCCTGCATCTCTCCTGCACCTCCAGTTCCTCCTTCTGGACGCGAACATTTCCATCAGCACAGAAAGGAGCTTTAGAATCCTAATGCTCACAACCACACACCAAGCGGATTCTCCCGCCGACATACCATTAAAGAAGGAAAACTTTAAGATAAAATAGTGTTCCATAGTACAACCCATCAAAAGACAGCTAAGAGACATTCAGGTTTTGGGAACTTGGCTTTGACAAGTTACCAATAGAGAAAAAGACAAAAGTAAGTGGTAGAAGTAACTTATCCTGGCACAACCATATTAATGGTTCTACTAACAGACCTGACTACTTTTGTTGTATTTAGACAGAAATGATTCACATATTACAAATCAGTGATGCTTATAGCTGTGAACATTTCTGTCCTGGAAGGAAAAAAAATATATTAGTTACCTTACAATGTTTCAAAGCTTCTTTGTATTCTTTGTTTCTGATTGCATCTCTAGCACTTTTCAGAGCAGTCTTTACTTCTTTGCTGGACATTCTGTCAAAACAAAAAGCCTGTTTATACTTAAATAAAGGCAAAGGACTATTCAAGAGGACTATATACTAATTTCAGCCTGAATGAAACTACAATGATACCTGCCTAACTGTCACAGTTTCAACAAATTGAACAAACTTAACCTCTGAAAAAGGCACGCGTAATTCCTTCCACGTGGAGCACTCTTTCCCCTTAAAATAAACATATTTTATTATGTTTAAAAAACAGAAAGTCAGATCATTCCTTCAGATTTTTACTCAAACGTCACTTCCTCAATGAAACCTTCCCTGGCCATACTATTTAAAATTTTAACACTTTCTTCTTCCAATTCCCAACCACTCAATATTCCCTAACTATCTCTATAACACTGCATTTATTTCTCTTCAAAGCACTTAACACCATCTAATATATTATATACTTATTTATTTACTATCTGTTTCCCAACCTCACCAGAATATAAGCTCCATGTAGGCAGGGACTTTTAATCTGTTGTTGTTGGATTGTTGCTGTTGCTTAACTGCTGCAACAGTACCTAGTATCTGATGAACCGTATATATTAACAAATATTTGCTGAAATTGCATTGTATTTGAATTATATGCATTCTCCATATAGTAGGCTAAAACACAGATCATCTTATGGGCCAGGACCCAAAGCACACATCACTCTCAATAGAGTTCTACACAAAGCAAATACTAAAATAAATCCAAGTCACAGAGTAAAAACATTAACACAAATAAATTTCCGTAACTATGATGTAAGTTTAAGAAAGCATTCTGTTTTGATGTTAGTTTCTATAAAATATAAATCAGGATTTTAACTTTTTCACAGTAAGGATTTCTTTAGGATGATAGTAGTCTAGTATTCCTTGCAACACAGTATTCTTTGAAGAGAAGTAAACGCAATGTTTATACTTAAATGAAGGCAAGGAATATTCAAGAAGACTGTATACTAATTTCAGCCATAGATACTTCAATTTGTAGACAAAATATTCACTGAAGATATATTAATGTAATCTTAAATAAACTAACATATTTTAAGATGTCACAACTTATTCCATTTACCAGAAAACCAGTCAAATTCAATCACAACTTGTCTTGAAAAAAGAAACATTTGTATTTTTTTTGCCAACTCTATTGAACTCTAACCTCAAGAGTGTAAAACAAAGCTATGTACATATTAGGTCATTATAGATCGCTTATGCTCAAGGCAGCAAAATGAACAAAGATGGCTCACTGACATGGTAGCTGACAGTTCTTTACATCCAAACAGGCTGAGGCACAAGCATAAGATGAAAGACATTTAAGAAGCCAGAGAATTAAAAAAAAAAAATCCTTTTTAGATTTTTAGATTAGATTAAAGAAGTTTAGATTCAAATAATACAAAAATTAAAATATTAAAATATCAATGTATCTATAGCCAAAACGAGATTTCCTAAGTAGACAGAAAAGGGATTTTTTGCCTAGTTACAATAATCAGACAATTAAAGCAACATATTTCATATGCTCTTATTTTGGGCACTGCTCTGTTACCTGAAATGATATTGGCATAAATTTACAGATGTAAAACATCAGAAGGATTTTTATACAATCTGCAAATCTTGCTTGAAGCAACCAAGTCTGTATGCTGATGCAATACTATATTTCTCACACCTAAGTTATCTTTGGTAGATAAACCTGCAGACTGAAAGAAGAGAATAACAGTGATGACGACAACTAATCTGGACCGACAGAAAGGGATAAAAAGAGGCAAAGAAGAAAAAAAAATCAAGAGATACCCAAGTTAAAAAAGAACAAAAACAGTTTCAAGATAAGACCAAGCAAAGGCAAAGAGAAGACTGCAACTTTTCCAGGACAGAGATTACCATCTTTTCTATCACCCAACATACAAGTAAAAGCACTTCTGAACAAAGCAGAACCAAGCAGCACTAACACAGCGTGCAGCTCCCAAGCTATATGCTGCCTTTGACAGAAGACACAGAAAGGCAGGCCTCTGCTCTGGAGAATATGATTCCAAACCAGAGAAAGACCTTGGGCATACGAGTCACTGAAGAACCAAATTCTAAACTAAGGCTAATGAGTGCAAGTGCAATACAAGTGTGATGTGAAGTAATCAACAGCTACGAGTTGGAGAAAGGAGCTGAGAATGGAGGGAAGAAGGACAATTACTCCAGCCAGAGGCATTGCATTAGCAAAGTCAGAGAGAGAGGAATGAGTGTGGAACGTGTAGGCAACAATAAGGAAGCCAGGCTGAATGGAAGAGGAAGGACTTGCTGAAGAACAGAAGAAAATTAGGCTGGGTAGGTAGAGCACCAGTTTATATAAGACTTTGAAAACGAGACAGACACATCTGGACTTAAATGGAGCAGCCAACATGGAGCTGTCATATTCCTCGAAGTGGGTTATTTTTAAAGACCATATGAGACAAATTCTATTCTTCTCTTGGGTGCCAATTCGAATGCTCAATACCCTTCTATAGCCTGACACGTCTTCACAGGTAATTACATCTACTCTTGCTGTACAAAAAAGGTCTTAATGACCCGGATAACCATAATAGTGTGATAACTCACCTAGAGCCAGACATCCTAGAGTATGAAGTCAAGTGGGGCTTAGGAAGAAGCATTACCACAAAGTTAGTGGAAGTGATGGAATTCCAGCTGATCTGTTTCAAATCCTAAAAGATGATGCTGTGAAACTGCTGCACTCAATATACCAGCAAATTTGGAAAATTCAGCAGTGGCCACAGGACTGGAAAAGCTCAGTTTCCATTCCAATCCCAAAGAAGGGCAATGCCAAAGAATGTTCAAACTACTGCACAACTGCACTTATTTCACACACTAGCAAAGTAATGCTCAAAATTCTCCAAGCCAGGTTTCAGCAATACGTGAACCGTGAACTTCCAGATGTTCAAGCTGGATTTAGAAAAGGCAGAGGAAATAGAGATCAAATTGGAAAAATCTGTTGGCTCACAGAAAACACAAGGAAATTCCAGAAAAACATCTACTTCAGCTTCACTGACAATGACAAATCCTTTGTGTGGATCACAACAAACAATGGAAAATTCCTAAAGAGATGGGAATACCAGACCACCTTACCTGCCTCTTGAGAAACCTGTAGGCAAGTCAAGAAGCATCAGTTACAACTGGACATGCAACAATGAACTGATTCCAAACTGGGAAAGGAGTACATCAAGGCTGTATATTGTCAACCTGCTTATTGAACTTACATGCAAAGTACATCATGCAGAATGCCAGGCTGGATGAAACTCAAGCTGGAATCAAGATTGCCAAGAGAAATATCAATAACCTCAGATATGCAGATACCACCACCCTTATGGCAGAAAGTGAAGAGGAACTAAAAAGCCTCTTGATGAAGGTAAAAGAGGAGAGTGAAAAAGCTGGCTTAAAACTCAACATTCAAAAAATGAAGATCATGGCATCCGGTCCCATCACTTCATGGCAAACGATGGGGCAACAATGGAGACAGTGGCAGACTTTATTTTCTTGAGCTCCAAAACCACTATGGGCAGTGACTGGAGCCATGAAATTCAGACTCCTGGTCCTTGGAAGAAAAGCTATGATGAATCTAGATGGTGTTTTCAAAAGCACAGACATCACTTTGCCGACAAAGGTCCATATAGTCAAAGCTATGGTTTTTCCAGTAGTCTTGTATGGATGTGAGAGTTGGACCATAAAAAAGGCTGAGCACTGAAGAACTGATGCTTTCAAACTGTGGTGTTGGAGAAGACTCTTGGACAGCAAGGAGATCAAACTAGCCAATCCTAAAGGAAATCAATCCTGAATATTCACTGGAAGGACTGAAGCTGAAGTTGAAGCTCCAATACTTTGGCTACCTGATGCCAAGAGCTGACTCACTGGAAAAGACCCTGATGCTGGGAAAGACTGAAGGCAGGAGGAGAAGGGGACAATAGAGGATGAGATGGTTGGACGGCATCATCGACCTAAAGGATATGAGTCTGTGCAAACTCTGGGAGACAGTGAAAGACCGGGAAGCCTGGTGTGCTGCAGCCCATGGGGTCACAAAGTGTTGGACATAACTGAGCGACTGAACGACAAGCTTGCTGCAGTGGAGTCCTCTGTTCTCCTCCGGCCCCTTGTTCGTATGATTTGGCATTTAGCATAGCAAGCTAGCACTATCACCTTCTCTCTTCACCAAAATCTAACGCATATATATAAATAAATATTCATTTCAGGGGATTACATTTTTCTGAAAGACAAAATAATCTGCCTTTCTAGCCCTGAAAATGTCTTCCTCTTTTTTAGGAAGTGTTACAGAGAACGAAGAGGCTCATTCACTCATTTACTTCACAAAGCTTTATAGAGCACTAATCATCTACCCATTTCACAGAGTAAATACCTACTACTCACAAGGATTCCACATAACCTCATATTCCTCTGTTTGGGATACTTCCCTCTATTCCAAGCATTTCCAACACTTCAAAGAAAACCCCAGTCCTTTTACAAGTGTCTTTAATATTCTTCCATAGCCCCACAAACTTTATCCTTATACCTCTCCTCCCATTTTTTTTATCCTCAATCTCAATGATAAGAAAAGTGTATATTTAGCACATTCTCACTCAATGAAGGGTGTTTTGTTTTTTTACTACCACTAAAAGGGTTTTGATTCAACATATCAAGCATAAAAAGCAACAACTGCACCTAATAAAAAGTTACAAAGTGAGAACCATGCCAAAAGACAATGATATACCTCAAAACTAACATTTAGATAACAAGCAGATGAACTGACATGTCTTACACACCCCAGCTAAAGCTATGGAAATTGAAGCCACATTCAGCAGTGCCAGATACAAACATTCCACAAAGCAAAAATAAGAAGAAGAAGAAAAAAATAGTAACGATAACAACAATGGAAGTTAATTACAGAAAAGCAAAAAAATGACACCTTTAAATCTAACTACAAAAGTCTAAAGGTGCTTTGTGATGACCTATAATCTGGGATGATAACCCACACAATTTAACCTTCCTTCTCAAAAGAATTGAGTCATTAGGTAAAAGTGGAGTCTAACTACCTATGATTTAGCACTCTAGACACTTACCTTTTACCTATTATCACAAACTATCTTCTTTGTTACCTGAGTTTCAGATTGTTCCTTAAATGTTTATCCATCTAGATTAAGTAAAACACAAGATAGTTAGGCACATAAAAAAGGTAATATACACCACCCAAAACATGTTGAATTTAACACATCAGATTCAGGTTCAATTTTCATAATTTATAATTTAAAACATGAGAAATAATTACATACATTTATCCAATTTCTTTTTTTCCAGAAAAGATACTAATTATAATCTCCAAATTTCTGAACTGGTCTAAACTGTGTCCCCATGGCCTCAAGGTGATAAAAGAAACTTCCATAAGCAATCAAATTTGGAAAAAATTACAGAAACTCAAAATACACTGACTTCAATGTAAAAAACTGAGGCAGAAGAGATTATCTACTTCCACATTTTAAATCTAGAACAATTAAGGGCACTTGTGTGTGGGTTAGTCACTCAGTTGTGCCCAACTCTTTGCAACCCCATGGACTACAGCCCACCAGGCTCCTCTATCCATGGGACTCCCCAGCAAGGACACCGGAGTGGGTTGCCATTTCCTTCTCTATTAAGGGCACGCACTTACTCCCAATTTGCAACCTACTTACACTGAAGTGAGTCTTATTCTAAGCCATATAAAGAATTCTAAATATGAAAAAAAGCTGCCCACATCAGGCAACTAGTTCGTAAATTTAATTAAACAGACCAAACTTTTTTTAGATATTAATAATCCATCTAACTAGCCATCTAAAATACTAACACAAATTCTACATGACTACAAATTCTAAGTATCTTTTGATACTATCTGGAATGGATTCTGTCAAACAAAATTAACCTAGAATGCTTCCTGGAGAGAATAGAGGTGGTTTTGAAAAACAAAATAAAGTAAAAAAGGAAAACAAAATACTTCTTTAGAACTAGGAAATGAACAAAACTTAGGTGAAGCAGGTGGAGATGAATAAGAAATAGTAAGTTTGCTAAACCATGCACTAGTGATAAACCTATTTAAATAGAAGGGTTAGTTCCACAGAAGAGGATCTTACTGGTAAGAAAAAGTATTGTGAGCCTCACAATGTCTAGGAAAGTAAAATAAAACTTAAACAAGAAGAGGGGAGGTAAAATAAATGTTAAAACCTGACTCTCCATGTCACTAACTTCCTTAACCCCCTATTCAGCTACCAATGATTACCCTCCTCACATTTTACTGATTAACTCAGTCATTTCAACTTTGTTCTCAGAAAATATCCAAGATTTTGTCAGCCCCTTCATTCTGCCACATGCACCCACCAAGTCAACAAAGACAGATCTGGATTCAAGCCTCCACAGATCCTGGGCACCTTACTTCACCTCCAAGTCTATTTCCTCACTGGTAAAGTGAGGACAACATCACTTACCTGATATGTACATAGATGGAGTAGCCAACACAGTATCTGCGAGTTCTGCCAGCCTTAGCACCTACCACCCTCTCAATCAACTTCACCTTTTCCCATTCCTAACTCACAGTGGTTATTATACACTTTTAATACACATTTAAAACCCCCAATCCTATCTTCCTTGATCCCTCAAGAAGTAATCTTCTTGTCTATGTTCCTCAAAAAATGGCTATCACCAAACACAAGTATCCTCTTTAAATTAGTTACTACACAAATACTAAAGACTACAACTTGACAAATGCTTTCTGTTCTGGAGCAGAAAATGGCAACCCACTCCAGTATCTTGCCTGGAAAATTCCATGGACAGAGGAGCCTGGCGGGCTGCAGTCCTTGGGGTCTCAAAGAGTCAGACATGGGCATGCATGTATGTTCTACACAAATGCATTGTCTCTCAGGTCAAAAAATCGCTATATAAAGGTAACGTATTTTTGGAGTTCCTTATGTATCCAACATCTATCAAGTATCATGACCTTTCAGCTTCCAAACTCTACTCAACTACAGTTTGTTTTTAGTTTCCCTACATTCAAACTGCAGTAATTTTCAATTAGCTAAAGTGAGAAAGGAAGAATCCCCTCAGTGTTACCTCATATTTACTTTTTCACCATTCCCCAACACTCTTCACATCTCCGTCTTTACTTCTCCCATTCAGTCTATTCTTATTTGCCTCTGTCTACTCAAATGCAGAATGTAATCCACTGGAGAAGGGAATGGCAAACCACTTCAGTATTCTTGCCTTGAGAACCCCATGAACAGTATGAAAAGGCAAAATGATGGGATACTGAAAAAGGAACTCCCCAGGTCAGTAGGTGCCCAATATGCTGCTGGAGATCAGTGGAGAAATAACTCCAGAAAGAATGAAGGGATGGAGCCAAGCAAAAACAATACCCAGTTGTGGATGTGACCGGTGATAGAAGCAAGGTTCGATGCTGTAAAAAGCAATATTGCATAGGAACCTGGAATGTCAGGTCCATGAATCAAGGCAAATTGGAAGTGGTCAAACAAGAGATGGCAAGAGTGAACATCGACATTCTAGGAATCAGCGAACTACAACGGACTGGAATGGGTGAATTTAACTCAGATGACCATTATATCTACTACTGCAGGCAGGAATCCCTCAGAAGAAATGGAGTAGCCATCATGGTCAACAAAAGGGTCCGAAATGCAGTACTTGGATGCAATCTCAAAAACGACAGAATGATCTCTGTTCGTCTCCAAGGCAAACCATTCAATATCACAGTTATCCAAGTCTATGCCCCAACCAGTAACGCTGAAGACCTACAAGACCTTTTATGAAGACCTACAAGACCTTTTAGAACTAACACCCAAAAAAGATGCCCTTTTCATTATAAGGGACTGGAATGCAAAGTAAGAAGTCAAGAAACACCTGGAGTAACAGACAAATTTGGCCTTGGAATGCGGAATGAAGCAGGGCAAAGACTAATAGAGTTTTGCCAAGATAATGCACTGGTCATAGCAAACACCCTCTTCCAACAACACAAGAGAAGACTCTTCACATGGACATCACCAGATGGTCAACACCAAAATCAGATTGATTATATTCTTTGCAGCCAAAGATAGAGATGCTCTATACAGTCAACAAAAACAAGACCAGGAGCTGACTATGGCTCAGATCATAAACTCCTTATTACCAAATTCAGACTCAAATTGAAGAAAGTAGGGAACCACTAGACCATTCAGGTGTGACCTCAATCAAATCCCTTATGATTATACAGTGGAAGTGAGAAATATATTTAAGGGTCTAGATCTGATAGATAGAATGCCTGATGAACTATGGAAAGAGGTTCGTGACACTGGACAGGAGACAGGGATCAAGACCATCCCCATGGAAAAGAAATGCAAAAAAGTAAAATGGCTGTCTGCAGAGGCCTTACAAATAGCTATGAAAAGAAGAGAGGCGAAAAGCAAAGGAGAAAAGGAAAGATATAAGCATCTGAATGCAGAGTTCCAGAGAATAGCAAGAAGAGATAAGAAAGCCTTCTTCAGCGATCAATGCAAAGAAATAGAGGAACAGAACGAAATGGGAAAGACTAGAGATCTCTTCAAGAAAATTAGAGATACCAAGGGAATATTTCATGCAAAGATGGGCTCGATAAAGGACAGAAATGGTA
>SJYQ01005704.1:370346-423664 GCA_006410935.1 Redunca redunca | reverse complement strand
AAAATGGGGACAAGAAAACCTTCCTCAATGTTTCATGAGGATTGAATAAGCTAACATGCTTCCGAGCCACTAGAACAGCACGTGGCACGTGGCAAGTGCTTTCTTAGGACAGGTTTGTGGGAAGGCGCTGGTCTGCATGCTGTTGAAAGACAGGCTTTCATTCCACATGCCAGGGCCTACTGCTGTGAAACTTCAGGCAAGGGGCTCAGCCTCTTTGTCCCTCGGGTTCCTCCAGTAACGAGGAGATCCTATGGTTCTTGCTCCTAGGGTGGGCGAAAGGACTGAATGAACTGACACAAGTAACACGGGGCAGCGCCTGGGAGCGTTAGCTGCGAGGATAACTCGTTCGCTCTAAAATGGTGCATTCACAGTGCCACGAACCGGCCGGGAGGAGGAGGAGGCGGAGGCGGCGGAGGCGGCGGCGGCGGCGGCGGCCGGGAACCGGCTCCCAGCACCAGGCCCCGCCCCCTAACCACGCCCAATACCGCCCAGGCCCCGCCTAGTTCCGCCCCCGACACCAAGGTCCGCCCCAAGCCACCTCGGCCCACCTCGCCCAGAAGGAGTTTTTGTCCACGTCAGGCCGCCGTCCGACAGTGCTCTCTACTTCCGCCTTCGCCCACGTGGTCAGGTTCGCGCTCAGTCCGCGGCTCCGTGAGTGGGGCCGGGTCAGGGCGCGCCCCACTGGTCCCGGCGTGGGTGGCCGGGGGGGGTCTCCCCGACTCCCGAGGGAGAGCCGGCTGGGTGGGGCGAGAGGACGAAGGGGGAGCAGGAGGGACTAGGGAGGTCAGAGGTCAGCCTGGGGGTCAGGGACGTCTGAGGTTATCCGCGGGCGGGGCTGGAGCGGGAGAGGGTCCCAGGAAGATTAGAGTTCAGAAGGGGCGGGGCTGGAGCGTGGCGGGTGGTGGGGGGGGGCGCGGGGAGTTCGGGAGGGGCGGGCTGGTGTGTAAGGGCCCCGGGGAGGTCAGGGATCTAAAGTGCCTGGGAGGGTGCGTCCCGGGGGAGGTAAGGGGTCGGGCGCGTGCCCCCTCACCCCCGCCACTCTCGGCACTGCATGGGGCTCCCCGGCCTGCGGGCGGCGGCCTGGGCCCTGAGGAGAGCCTGCGGACCGTGGACCCCGCACCTGGGACCGCGCCTCCTCTGGTAATGACGGTGCACCTGTCTGTGACCCTGGGGTAGCACGCTGACCCCCACTGAGCCCGACTGCATGCCCGGCGAGCGCCAAGCCCTGATCGCGTTAAGTGCTGTCACTGCTCCGTTTCTCGGACAGTGAAACGAGGCCAAGTTAGTGGTTGGGCAAGGGATCTACAGTTAGCGCCCAGCTGGGGTTTGGACGCCGCGGTGGTCAGCCCAGGGTGTTTACCGACCCATGCGGCCACAGTCACTCTTTCACTGTGTTTCCTTCTGTGTTGCTCACCGCCCCGCACCCTACCCACATCGTGTCTTTTCAGTTTACACCCAATGGCCGGGAACGGGGAGGCCCCCGTGCCTGTGGGAGCCAAACAGGAGCAGGACAAGAAGGCCCGGAGTGGCTGGCAGGGCTCCACCAGGGTCTGGGAGGAAACAGAGCAGCAGGCCAAGAAGCTCAAGAGCAGCGAGGATGGGGAGCAGCAGAGGAAGCTGCCCAAGCGGAAGATCGTGCTGCTCGTGGCTTATTCTGGGAAGGGCTACCACGGCATGCAGGTGAGGGCGCCCTGAGGTGCCTGCGCAGCTCTGACCTCTCAAGGCCACCCTGTGCTCGAGGCAGGGGCCTAAGAGTGACGGTTGCCCTGTGAGCCATCTCAGGAAATGGCAGAAAGCGAGGTCTCATTCTTCACCTGTTCTATCGGGTGGTTCCCATCAAGTAAGATTCAAATGGAAGCAGCTTTGAGACTTGTGTCATCTATACATTGCTTGGATGCTTGTGGGGGTTGTTCACGAGCCTCCTAAGGTGATTAAGGTCCTAGGCCTGCTGATGACCAAGCATTGTGGCCTCGGGCAAGTGACTGGAGCTCTCCGTGCCTTGCTTCCTCCTCTTTAAGAGCACGGTGCTGGCGTGAAGAGTCATTATTAGGCTGACTGATGCTGCTCGCTAGGATTGGGACAGCGCCAGGGATGCTCAGAAGAGGCTGCTGTTTCTCTTTGTCAGAGTAATGAAGGTGACAGTTTGCAGATGTATGGGCACGTGAGAATGCCCTGCCCTGCCCCACCATGCAGTTCTTTCCTGAAAGGCAGAAGGGTCTGGGTGCCCTGACAGATGCGCATGGGTTTTCTTCTTGTTCCTTGTGGTCAGCTCTGTGGCGTTATACTTTGGTTTCTTGTTCTGTAAACTTCTTTAAGCTTGACTCCCAGGGAGTAATTCACTGCTGTGTAAAGTATCTAATTGAAGCAGAAGTTTAAGAAAACGATGCCCAAACTTACCAAGGGCTGTGGTAGCTTTTACTGTGAATAACAGTGGTAATGAGCTACTTCATTTCCTATTTCATTATTTTCTTTAAAGTATAAGGTTGCACCCATGAATGCAGTTGGATGACCACTGGTAGATTGTGACGGGGGGTGAAAACAGTGCTTTGGTCCCACTTAGTGGAACAGGCTTACCACCTCCGCTGCTCTTTGTGGTTATTTAAATGCTTTTTTGAGGGTGACTTTGATCACACGTGTTGTTGCCTTATCACCGACTTGAGAATTTTGCCCATGTCTTATCATACTCAGTTTGCCTCAGTTTCCTCATTAGGGGAATGAATGAAGGGTGGAGAGTGACGGTAGCTCATATGGTGACAGGACACGGGATATGTAGAAGGGTTGTTATCCCTGTTTCCTACTACCCACGAGCATTTACAGCTTCTTGCTGAGTGATTGGCTTACGGTGCCGTGGAGACTGTAAGGTGAACTTTGGGAAGAACCTTCCCACAGTGAAGAGCCTTGGCGAAGTGCCTGTAGGACTGTGTCCCTTCCTTGTCAAAGGTTTTCTTTGAAAATGTCAGGGTGGTGATCTCATCAATGTCATGGGATCCTGCAGGACTGGGCTGGGGTTACACTGCATCCCTCACCAATAGCACATTCCCATCTGCACCCACTAGATGCTGGTAGTACCCTGGGGTGGCTTCCTTCTTTAGCGGGGGGCCTGCCTCCCTGTGATGATGCAGGAGGGCATGCTCAGGACCTGAGGGGTGGGGGGACCCTGGGGTGCTGGGGGAGGGGATTCCTAGGGTGATGAGGGAGAGGAGTCCCTCTTTGGCCGGGTGCTGCAGACAGATGGGTCTTCAGCAGGAGGGTGCTGGTCTCTGAGTCTCTGACTTGTTATTCAGTCGTGTCTGACTCTTTGTGACCCCGTGGACTGCAGCACGCCAGGCTCCCCTGTCCTTCACTATCTCTCGGAGTTTGCTCACATCCACTGAGTTGGGGATGCTATCCAACCATCTCATCCTCTGTCACTGCCTTCTCCTCCTGCCGTCAGTCTTTCCCAGCATCAGGGTCTTTTCCAGTGAGCTGGCTCTTTGCGTCAGGTGGCCAAAGTGTTGGAGCTTCAGTTTCCAAAGAATATTCAGGACTTATTTTCTTTAGGTTGACTGGTTTGATCTTCTTGCTGTCCAAGGGACTCTCAAGAGTCTTCTCCACCCAGCCCTGGTGGGGTTGCCCCCTCCCCACCTCAGCAGTATTACGCACACCCTCGACCCCAGGGGGCAGCCCTGGACCCACGAGCCCAGTGTGTGTGTGGAGTGCAGACTGGGGTCTCCTAGGGTCCTACCACTTGCTCCCCCTGCTCAGCTCCAGAAGAGACAACTGTGGCTGGTGAGGAGCTGGGGCCCCAGGCACTGACCCTGCAACTTGAGGACTTCTGGCAATAATAGCAACTGCAGGGGTGATGTCATCAACTGCTTCCTACCCTGGTGGTGTTGCTGACACACTCACGACGTTACAGAGAAACTGTTAGAGTTGACTTTGCCTTGATAACACTTTGTTCATTTTTTAATTCTTTTTTATTCACAAACTAAACCCATAGGAAATTATAAAGTTAAAAAAAAAAAGTCTTCTCCAGCATCACAGTTCGAAAGCATCAGTTCTTTGGAACTTAGCCTTCTTTATGGTCCAACTCTCATATCGGTACCTGACTACTGGAAAAGCCATAGCTTTGACTAGGGGGACCTTTGTTGGCAAAGTGATATCTCTGCTTTTTAATACGCTGTCTAGGTTTTATCATAGCTTTTCTTCCAAGGAGCAAGCGTCTTTTAATATCTGACTAGGTAGGGGGAAATGTCTCAAGTGAGGCCAATGTTGGCTGCCCAGGGGTGGAAATTTCTAGGACTGTGGGGATCCACAGGTGGCTTTCCTACTTCCCATAGGTTGGGGGACGAGCTGCAGGGTCTCTCCATGCCCACAGGTGTGGTCCCCACTTGCCAGGTGCGGGCATACCATGCACGTCCCTCCCTGGACCAGCCCCGGCCCGGGGCCCCTTTCTGTGGGTTGTGACTGAGTGAAAAACAATTTTTCTTCTCTTTTCCTCAGAGGAATGTTGGGTCCTCGAAATTCAAGACCATCGAAGATGACCTGGTGTCGGCCCTGGTCCGCTCGGGCTGTATTCCTGAGAATCACGGGGAGGACATGCGGAAGATGTCTTTCCAGCGCTGCGCCCGGACGGACAAGGTAGGTGCTGTCCCCACGTCCCCGGCAGGTGCAAGCAGCACCGCAGCCGCCTGTCTGTGGTTTGTGTTTGTCCTTGTCCCACTTTCCCTCTTAGTGTCTCTATCTCTCAAGATTCTCGTGGTCACAAATGACAGATGCACAGATCAAGCGAGTCTAAGTGGAAAGAAATGTGTTGCCTCGTGCGACCAAGAAGCCGGGGCATTTCCGGCCCAGGTGTGGCTGGACCTAGATGCTTGGGGCCACACGGCCTGATGTCCTCTCTGCCTGAGCTTTCTCTTTGGCTGCTCCTGCGGGTGGCACAGTGGCCACGATATCTGCCTTAGAGCCAACCATCTCAGGCTCATGATACAAGCAGGACCATGTGGCCGCAGAGGTGTAATATACAAATGGTTACTGCATTCACCCTGAGCACAGAGCTCGATCAGTTGTGTAACCAGCGCCCCATCCCCAAAGGATTCCTGCTGTTGCAACTCAGATAGTGACCTCTTCATTGCTCTGCCCTGGAGTTCTGCCATCTAACTTGCATTCTCTTTTTTTCCTAAGTCCTGGAGAATCACATCCAAGGTGGGACTTTATCTCCTATCTGTAGGATGTCATAGATTTGTTCCTTAAGTTTATGTATTGTTGAGCTTCGAAGTTCACACTTGTAATGTTTTGTGAGTGGCACAGCATTCACTCCCTTGGTATACAGAGCACTGTTCTCGTCTCTGATTATTCCCTTCAGATGCATTTCTAGAAGCAGAATTCCTCCGTGGAAAGACGCAGCGTGTGCGTGGTCCTTCTGCTGAAGAGACCAGCGTGCCGAGCGTCGTGCTCCAAGTGCAAGGCCCAGCTGGCCCTCCCACGTCTGCTTCCTTTGCAGGGCGTGTCTGCGGCCGGCCAGGTCGTGTCCCTGAAGGTGTGGCTGATTGATGACATTTTAGAAAAGATCAACAGCCACCTTCCATCTCACATTCGGATTCTGGGTAAGCCATGTGTCACCGGGGCTGCGCACCAGGTGGTGGCTGGTCCCAACAGGGACACGCAGTTCCTGCTCTCGCTGAGTTTCTCTGTTGTGGAGATAAGACAACAGAGCAGGCCCTTAGCGGTTGGTTGCCGTGGCTGTGCATCAGCTATAGAAAAGGGTCGAGGACTCACGTCTCCTTCAGGAAGCCAGCCAGCCAGCCAGACGCGCCATCGGTGCAGCACTTTGGCACCACATGTGCCTTGTTTTAACCAAACGCTTGGGTATGAAAATCTGGATTTGATCAAATTAAAACAGGGGCAATTATTCCCTTTTGTAATAGGCCTGATAATGGGATTTCTAGGTCCTTTTCTTTTTTAATCCAGTCTGACTCTCTGCCTTTTAGGTGGTGTATATGTGCCATTGGTGTTAACAATTATTATGTGTGCTGGGATGGCTGGGTGAAGATCTTCTTGCCTCCTGTTCTCTCTGTCCCATCTGTTACTTTGTTCCCCTCCTCTATTTCTCCCTCCTTTTGGATTAATTGATGTTTCTTATAATTGCTTTTAATTATCACTTTGGGCTTCCCTGGTGGCTCAGCTGGTAAAGAATCTGCCTGCAATGTGGGAGACTTGAGTTTGATACCTGGATTGGGAATATACTCTGGAGAAAGGAGCGGTTTGGTTAGTTAATGCTATGACTCACTATAGTTTGATTTTTTTTTTTTAAGTGATTGCTTTGGGGTTTAAATTTAAAGCAAGAGTTGGCAAACTTTTCCTGCAGAGGGCCAGAGGGCCACAAAAGTCCTGTCTTGACTCTTGCGACCACATGGACTGTAGCCCACCAGGCTCACCTGTCCATGGTATTTCCTAGGTAAGAATACTGGAGTGGGTTACCATTTCCTTCTCCAGGGGATCTTCCTGATCTAGGGATCAAACCTGCGTCTCCTGCATTGGCAGGCAGATTCTTTACCATTGAGTCTCCAGGGAAGCATGAATTTACTTTTAGTATAATATAGTTTTGTTTTTATTACACTGTGGTCTTTCTCTCCCTGGTAGGGTAATCCCTCTTGAAAACCTCCTCCTAGAGCCAGTCGTCTTAAAGTACCATTTGATTCTTCTTAACAGTCATTTCCCCAGGATATATTCTAATGTTTGCCATGGGTTATTCCCCAGTTTTACTAAAACAATACCAAACCCTGTGCACAATTGCAGCTGTTTACACTGCTTCTATAACATGACACAACACGACCATTAACAGCCCAGCTGTATGGTCGACTGCCAGCTTCCCCCAGCCTCTTGGAGATTATGTTCCACACAATGGAAATTACGTGCTAAACCATATTTGTGATGTTCAGTGTCGACCAAGATAAATTCTTAAAGCAAGACAAAAAACAAAAATAAGGTTACCCAAAATCAAACATAACAGCAGAAACAGATGGTGGCGAGCACAGGGAAGGTGCAGCCTTGAACTGCAGTGGCGGGCAGAGGGGCAGGGGCAGCCTGGAGGCGCTGGCTGCTGTGGAGGGCTGGCGGGGGGTGGGCATCGAATCACCCCTTGAAATATGAAGCCAAAGTTGGCCTTTAAGTCAGGCTCCTTGTAAGTCTGACTCCTTGCAGCTTGATTGTGCCTCCAGCGTGAGGACAGCCATGCAGCAAGGAGCATCCAGGCTATGGGGGACTTCCTGGTCCCCAGCTCCCAGAAACCATCCCTACCAACAGTTCTCGCCATCCTTGTAGAAATTTTCTGTACAAATATAGACATAATCTCTATATATGTATTCCTGTCACAAAAGAATTCCCCTTCCTGTAGTTCTCCATTTTGCTTTTCTTTCTTTATAATTTCTGTTTTTGTTGTTGTTGTTGCTCTGGGTCTTCATTGTGGCACTCTCTAGTTGTGGCAGGTGGGGACTATACTCTCAATTGCAGTGCACAGGCTTCTCATTGTGGTGGATTTTTTCGTTGAGAGCACAGGCTCTAGGTGCGCAGACTCAGTAGTTGTGGTGCATGAGCTTAGTTGTCCTGAAACATGTGGGATCTTTCCAGACCAGGGATCGAACCCACATCCACTACATTGGCAGACAGATTTTTATCCACTGTACCACTAGGGAAGCCCCATTTTGCTCTTTTTTTTTTTCCACTTAATGGTTAAATATTTTGGAGCTCCTGCCAGTACAGGAGCCCTCAGCCATGAGGCCCCCGGTCCGGGTGACGTGTCACCTGCTCTTCGGGCCTGCCTCTCATTTCATCCTGCAGATGTCCAGGAGCCACTGATGGCTTTCCTACTGCTGGGCTTTTTAAGCTTCTTTTGCTGTTGATCACACTGCTGCCCCTGGCCTCACCTGCAGAATGGCTTCTGACCCACAGGTTCCAAGTCAGGGTCACTGGCTGGCGCTTTGGTCTCCATGGCAACTGTGCCAGGTCCCCCTGGGATCCTAGAGGCGAGAGCAGGATGCCCAGCACCTTGGCCGACCCTGTGTTCTGACAGATGCCTGCGAGTTGGCTGTACTGGTTGGTTTGGTTCTGAGATGGAGTGTCTGGTGGACTGAGGGTTTAGTATGTGGAGCCGGGTCCCACTCGGGCTCATCTGGGTTTGGGAGGCGAGGTGCCAGCGCTCAGAGCTGGTCATGGTGTCATCAGTCTATCCTTGTTGCTTCCTCTGTCCCCAGGACTGAAGAGGGTCACAGGCGGCTTCAACTCCAAGAACAAATGCGACGCCAGGACCTACTTCTACATGCTGCCCACGTTTGCCTTCGCCCACAAGGACCACGACTCGCAGGACGAGACGTACCGACTGAGCGCGGAGACACTGGGGCATGTGAACCGGCTCCTGGCCTGCTACAAAGGCACCCACAACTTCCACAATTTCACCTCCCAGAAGGGGCCCCATGAGCCCAGCGCCCGGCGCTACATCCTTGACATGTTCTGTGAGGAGCCCTTCGTGCGTGAGGGCATGGAGTTCGCTGTGATCAAGGTCAAGGGCCAGAGCTTCATGACGCACCAGATCAGGAAGATGGTGGGGCTTGTGGTGGCTGTCATCAAGGGCTACGCGCCTGAGAGTGTGCTGGAGCGCTGTTGGGGGGAGGCCAAGGTGGATGTGCCCAAAGCGCCGGGGCTGGGCCTGGTCCTGGAGCGGGTGCACTTCGAGAAGTACAACCAGCGCTTCGGCCACGACGGGCTGCACGAGCCGCTGGACTGGGCACGGGAGGAGGCAGAGGTCACAGCCTTCAAGGAGCAGCACATCTACCCCACGATCATTAGCACCGAGCGCCAGGAGAGGTCCATGGCCCAGTGGCTGAGCACCCTGCCTATGCACGACTTCAGCGCCACTGCCCATGCTGCCGCTGGCCTAGGCACCAAGGTGGGGCTAGGGGCTGGGGACCACGGGGATCATGGGGCCTGGTGCCGGCCTTCCCAGGAGCTCAGCCAGGCGCTTGTCCACACCTGTCATTGATTGCACCCATTCTATAGATGAGCAAGCATAGGTGCCAAGAGCTGCATCACTCCTCCAGGGTCACAGCAGCAGCAGGAGCAAAGGCCAGGGCAGAGGTTCTGGTGGCTGGCTCACCTGCTCTGCGCTTGGTGACCCCAGGTGAGGGACACACTCAGTGGCTTGTCTTCCCAAGTGTGAGATGGAGGTGATACTAGGACATCCTTCTCTGGCTCATGCACTTGGTCGGTATGCATGTGTCTGACTCCAGAATGTGGGATTGCTTGGGCCCAGGTCACTGAGCAGCCCGGTGGCGTTCTCGCCCAGGGCGGTGTTCCTATCCAGGCCTATGGTGCTGCCTTCCATCTGCGGGGGAATGCAGGCTGATGCAGACCCTGCATTGTGGCCCAGCTCCCAATCAGTCTGCTCTGCTCAGCGAGCAAGGAAGCCAGGCTTGCTGTCAAGTACCTCCCAGGGCCCTGGCTCAAAGTGTGACTCATCTGTTATGTAACTACCAACCTTATGTTAGAAGGAGAATAGCCACGATTCAAGATACTGGAGCTAAAAGTTAACATTTTAACTTTAGTTCTTAATTCTTTACCCTGCAGTGAGGGAGGTCCCCAAAGCCCATGTTCTCTTGTGGTGGCCCAGCAGGCAGGCAGAGAGTGAGATTCCCACCTGGAGCTCTGGGAGACTTCTTCCCATGTTCTAGATATCCAGAAAGATACTGTCCTTCCTCCACAGCAAGGCTTGTAAACTCAGGTGCATCCAGGGAAGGGAAGTAAGCAAGGTGGGCCAGGTGTAAAGAAAGCAAGCATGCAGGTCGGATGGTAAGTAGCATGCAGCGTCAGGAGGCAGTAGGGCTTGGTGGAGACTGGCCAATAGGAGAGCTCTTGCTCCACCTGAAGGGGCAGGTGTGGTCAGTTCAGCCAGTAGAGGTGGAGCCAACTGTTGGAGAGCTTAGGTTTTTTTTTCCAGAAAAACTGGCATTCCGGGATTTTATGTGAAATATTCTACCTTTTATTTATATACTTTGGGTTGCGCTTCTATCCTTTGATGGTTGATGGTTATCAGTTTTCCCAAGTACCATGAGGCCAAGTCGAGCACATGTACAGATACGACCTGGGGCCAGGCTTGCCCTCTGCTTGATTCTGTGAATAGAGGCCTCCGGCCATTTGCCATCTGTACATACTGCTGAGGGGCTTGTACTTGTGCAGCTTTGCAGTGGCCCAGCTTTATGTTCCCAGGGTTCCGCAGTAGTGGCCTCTGGGCGTTTGAAGGAGCCCAGTGAAGACCTCCCTTCTTGTTCCCAGCCTCTGGCTTTCCCAGTCTTAAGACAGGTTCTTGAACCAGTTAAGAGAGACCCGGAGTCAGGGTGAGCCCTGCCTCCACCCTGGGAGGAAGCGCCTGCCCCTGGACAGCATGGTTCTTCATGGCTGTCTCCTGTGTGCTGTCGTTCTGCAGGCCCCCAGCTCCCTCGAAGGCAGTGATGGGGTCGGGGACAGTGACTGAAGCCCTGGGAGCGTCTTGGAAGTGGCCCACAACACGTGCCGGGACCTGCCAGCCTGCTGTTGGCTGTGTGCCTTCGCCAGATGGGAGAGCCCCCGCATGCCCTCTTCACCTCAGGGTCTTGTGACCTGCGTCATTCTGAGTTTTCCTCACAGGGAGAACCTGCTGCAAATCTATTTTCAGCTCAACATGTTGACTACACACACCTGAGCATGTAAAGACTTATTTTTTTAAAGAAGTGATTTTCTTATTAAATAAGTACAAACTTGGCTTAGTCACTTATATTCATTTTTGAGCTGTGGCGCTGGGCATGTGGGATTCTTAGTTCCCCAATGAGGGATTGAACCCAGGCTCCCTGCAGAGGCCTAAGCACCTAACACCAGGGAATTCTCACTTAAGATACTTCTTTGACTTTTTTTCTCGGTCTTTTCTGTGGGTCTTTCGTGGATTGAGACGGTATGTGCTGTGTTAGCAACAGGCCTGGCTCCGCCTCCACCCCGAGCTGTGAGAACCGTGAGCTGGTCAGTGCGCATGCGCGAGCCGGCTAGCCAGTGGAGGCTGGAGTGGGCGGGACGCTCTTGGCCGGATGGGGCTCCGTGGCCAGGAGAGCAGCACAGATAAGAGAACAGGGCAACTGTTGGGCCATGCAGAGCGGTCCCCAGCGCCAGAGAACATGGGTTCCTTCTGTGTGTCCACCTGGTCCCCTGCAGCACATAGCTTTCATCTGGATCCATCCATCCCTGGCATGTTCCACACTCGGGAAGGGCCATGCAGAGCAGTCCCCAACGCCAGAGAACATGGGTTCCTTCTGTGTGTCCACCTGGTCCCCTGCAGCACATAGCTTTCATCTGAATCCATCCATCCCTGGCATTTTCCACACTCAGGGAAGAAGCATGAGACCCCAGTGGGAAGACAGGGCAGAAGGAAGGGGCACATTGTTGAACCTCTCCCTTAGCAAGCTCTCCTGCCAGCAACTTCGTCCCCTCATTGGCTAGAAGTGTGTCACGTGGTTTTCGTAGCTGCAAGAGAGGCAGGGAATGCTTTTTAAGTGATGCCCTGCAGAAGAACAGTGATGTTCTGTCAGCAAGGAAGAGGGGGTCAGGAGGTGGCAGTCGCTGAGTAGCAGCAGAAGTTCATTTCAGTTCAGTCACTCAGTTGTTTCTGACTCTTTGTGACCCCATGGACTGCAGCACACCACGCTTCCCTGTCCATCACAGTTGTCCCTGTCCAACTCCCGGAGCTTACGCAAACTCATGTCCATCGAGTTGATGATGCCATCCAACCATCTCATCCTCTGTCTTCCCCTTGTCCTCCTGCCTTCAGTCTTTCCCAGAATTAAGGTCTTTTCTAATGAATCAGTTCTTCACATCAGGTGGCCAAAGTATTGGAGTTTCAGCTTCAGCATCAGTCTTTCCAATGAATATTCAGGACTGATTTCCTTTAGAATGGATTGGTTGGATCTCCTTGCAGTCCAAGGGACTCTCAAGAGTCCTCCAACACCACCGTTCAAAAGCATCATTTCTTCGGTGCTCAGCTTTCTTTATAGTCCAACTCTCACATCCATACATGACTACTGGAAAAACCACAGCTTTGACTAGATGGACCTTTGTTGGCAAAGTAATGTCTCTGCTTTTTAATATGCTGTCTAGGTTGTTCATACTTTTCTATCAAGGAGCAAGCCTCTTTTAATCTCATGGCTGTAGTCACTACCTGCAGTGATTTGAGAGCCTCCAAAAATAAAGTCTGTTACTATTTCCATTGTTTCCCAATCTATTTGCCATGAAGTGATGGGACTAGATGCCATGATCTTCGTTTTCTGAATGTTGAGTTTTAAGCCAACTTTTTCACTCTTCTCTTGCACATTCATCCAGAGGCTCTTTAGTTCTTTGTTTTCTGACATAAGGATGGTGTCATCTGCATATATGAGGTTATCAATATTTCTCCCGGCAATCTTGATTCCAGCTTGTGCTTCATCCACACCGGCATTTCTCATGACGTACTCTGCATATAAGGTAAATAAGCAGGGTGACAATATACAGCTTTGACATACTTCTTCCCTAATCTGGAACCAGTCTGTTGTTCCATGTCCAATTCTAACTGTTGCTTCTTGACCTGCATACAGATTTCTCAGGAGGCAGGTCAGGTGGTCTGGTATTCCCATCTCTTTAAGAATTTTCCACAGTTTGTTGTGATCCACACAATCAAAATCTTTGACGTAGTCAATAAAGCAGATGTTTTTCCAGAGCTCTTGATTTTTCGATGATCCAATGGATGTTGGCTATTTGATCTCTGATTCCTCTGCCTTTTCTAAATTCAACTTGAACATCTGGAAGTTCACAGTTCACGTACTGTTGAAGCCTGGCTTGGAGAATTTTGAGGATTACTTTGCCAGTGGAGACCCAGGAGCTTTCAAGTGGAGAAGTGGTATGTGTGTGTGTTGGGCCTGTGTGGGTACATGTGTCACCTGGGATGCAAACATTCATGTGCTGTGTGGTATGTGTTTACCTATGTGTATGCATGTGTGGTGTGCAAGTGGTCTATACATGTGTATTTATGTCGTATATAAGTGTAGGTGATGTGTGTGCACAGATACCTGTGTGTGCGTGTGATACATGTGTGTGTTGCACACCCATGTGCACAATGGGGCGGATCTCTTTGAGGGGCTCTTCCATTTGGGAGAATAGATGGAGTTGGGCAATAGCATCAGGAAGACTGGCAGTGACGTGGGGGAGGCACTGTGGTTGGGGAGAGGCCTAGTGAGGTGTGCCTTTGGGTCACTGCAGGTGGTCCCTGGACTACTGGGACAGGAGGGAGGGTTTAATGCTGATTTGGGCTTTGTGTTTGATGAATTGATGAGCTGGGCCATTAACAGGTGGGGTGATCGAGAACAGGATGGGCTTGAAGGAGAAATATTGGGGGTTGTCTTTAAGCATGTTAATTTTACCTGTGATAGGGCTTTGTAAGTCACTTTTTAAGTCACCAGGACAGAAAGTAACCTAAAAACTGCTGCAGTCATGGGGTTCTCCCCATGAAAAGTTACATGGTCTTGGCTTCAGGGTCAAATTGTAGACAATTGCCAAGTGTGACTCCAGGCAATTAGTGGGTAATCATTTCAGTCATCTTGGAGGATCCATAGGTATGTGATATTTTAAAATAATATGTGTTTGGAGAGACTTCCCTGGCATTCCAGGGGCTAGGACTCTGCTTCCACTGCAGGAGGTATAGGTTTGATCATCCTAAAGTCCCTAACTATCCCTTCCCCTGCAGGTAAGTCTTTAGTCTCTTGGTTGGCCATTTCTGCCTGTTTTCCCTTTGCTCCCCTTTTCCCATTTGTTTGCACCAATGGCCCCATGTCTGGAAATGTGTGATCTCTGGCTCAGAGCTGAGTCCAGGGCCAGGGGTTCAGGTCAAGAAGTCACTCACAACTGGACCTCCCTTATAGGAGAGACTCAAATTTGTCAACTCTTGCAGCAAGTGCAGCCAGGAGCAGCAAGGAAGCTGCCTCCCGGTACCTCCACTCCTGCAGAGATGCAGCCAGTGGGAGGGGCTGGGACTCTGACCTCCAAGGAGTCTGAGGGGTGTAGTTTTTTAACTTTCCAAATTCACTGAGGGGGAGGTGGAGTGAAGATTGAAAGGGCCTCCCTATCAGTGCTCAGAAACATGAAATTGAACTTTCCTGGTGGTTCAGTGGTTAAGAATCTGCCTGCCAATGCAGGGGACACAGGTTCAATCCCTATGTCTGGGAATCTTCCTGGTCTGGAAAGATCTCGCATGCTGAGGAGCAACTAAGCCAAACACTGCAACTATGGAAGCCTGCAGCTCGAGCTCCGCAGCAAAAGATCAGCGCCCGTGCCCCTCCATCTCCACAATTAGAGAGAATTTCACACTCCTTGTGGCTCAGTTGGTAAAGAACCTGCCTGAAATGCAGGAGACCTGGGTTCAATCCCTGGGTTGGGAAGATCCCCTGGAGAAGGGAAAGGCTACCCACTCCAGTATTCTGGCCTGGAGAATTCCATGGACTGTATAGTCCATGGGATCTCAAAGAGTTGGACAGGACTGAGCAACTTTCACTTTTAAAGCCTGAGTGCAAAGCAATGAAGACCCAGCACAGCCAAAAATAAAATAACAAAAATGTTTTAAAAAGTAAAAGAAACATGCAATCATTCCACTCTGTTCTTTTATCCAACTAATTATACCTTTATGCTCCTTTATGGTCTCCCTTTTATAGTCAAGTTTGTTCTTTTTTTTTTCTTTTTCTGTGTGTTTAATATCAGAGGTGGTATTTGCATCTGCATTTTGCTGAGGAGTTGGATCACTTTAGCCTGCATCTTTTTTAAAATGGAATTGTAATTGAGGTATAATTCATGCACCACAAAGCTCATCCTTTCAAAGTGCACAATTCAGTGGTATTTAGTAGATACACAAAGTGGTGGAATTGTCAGCACTACCTAAATTCATATATATATGCATAAACATTGGCTGTGCTGGGTTTTCGCTGGGGTGCACAGGCTTTCTCTAGTTGTGGTGAGTGGGCTTCTCTTGCTGCAGAACATGGTCTCCAGAGGATATGGGTTCACTGATTTCCAAGCACAGGCTCTTTAGTCGTGGTGCACGGGCTTAGTTGCCCTGTGGCATGCCCTGCAGCATGCCCTGCGGCATGTTCATGGACCAGGGATCGAACCTGCGTCCCCTTCATTGGAAGGCAGATTCTTAGCCACTGGACCACCAGGGAAGTCCCTGTACATTTGACATAAGTGGAATCATGATACATGGCCTTTTGTATCTGACTTCCTTAACTTTATAGTATTTTTCAAGGTTCATCTATGTTGTAGTCTATGTCAAATTCCATCCTTTTTTTTTGCTGAATAAAATATTCCATTGTATATATTTAATATAATTTTATATAATATATAATATTCCATTATATACATATATTCTCAAGTTAAACAGATTTATTAGCTCCAGTGGCCACAGCAGCCAGCTCTTGGCAGATGGAGGCTTTGGGATCAGTGAGGTGCACGGATGGTCAGGTACAAACTACAGTACTAAATGAGGCCCTGAGAGAGTGCCCAGGGGTCCTCCCTCCCTCCCTGCCCTGTGAAGAGGGCCCAGCTAGTGGGAGGCAGGCGTGTGGGCTCTGTTCCTGGCTGACTGGCTCCAGCCTGGAGGCTTCCTGGACTGGTCTCAGCTGCCCTTGGCAACAGGGAGTTCAAGTGCCTACACCCAGTGACGTAGTTTATTTATTCATCAGTTGACGGATATTTTGGTTGTTTCCATTTCTTGGGGATTATGAGTAATGCTGCTAAGAATATTTTCATATGTGCTTTCATCTAGATGTGTTTTTAATTCTCTTGGATATATACTTAGTAGTGGTATTCCTAGGTCATATGTTAAGTCCTAACAACTTTTGTGGAACTGCCAAACCATTTTTTCAAGTGGCTGAATCATTTATTTTTTATTTAAGAAAGTATTTATTTAGGCTGTGTCAGTTCTCAGTTGTGGCAAGAGGGATTTTTGTTGTGGCATGCAAACTCTTGGTTGTGGCATGTGGGATCTAGTTCCCTGACCAGGGATTGAACCCAAGCCCCCTGCATTCAGACTGTGGCTTTGTCACTGGACCACTGGGGAAGTCCCTGACTGCATCATTTTAAATTCTGACTAGCAGCAGATGAGGTTTCTGATTTTTCCAATGGGCTTGTAAACACTTGTTACCTGACTCTTTGGCTTAAGCCATCCTAGTGGTTTTGGTTTATATTTCCCTGATCCCTAATGTTGCTGGACATCTTTTCATGTGCTTATTTGTACATCTTCTTTTGAGGCATGTATTCAAGTCCTTTGCCCATTAAAAGTGTTTTTTTAATTGAAGTATAGTTGATTTACAATGTTGTGTTAATTTCTTTTGTACAGCAAAGTGACTCAGCTTTATATATATATAGATAGATAGGTAAGGAGGAGGATTACTTTTTTTAATTTGAAACATCACAAAAGCAGTCTGGATTTCCAACATGGTAGTAATACAGATTTTAAGCAACATCCAGTTTATACAGGTTCTGGATTAATTATGCCCAGTTCAATACTTTAAAGCAGAATTAGGAATAAAGCAGTAAATATTATAAAATGCATTTTGTACATTTTGGAAATGTACATTTTGGAAAAAACAAATTCCTTCATTAGAGCAAATGTTTTTACAAGAGTAAAACAGCAAATAGATTAACTTTTCTAAGGTAACATGCACTTTTTATAATGTAATAAAAAAAAAGTTGCTCAAGTAAGTGTACAAGATCTATACTGTTTCAAGTCATCTGCTTAAATTAAGTATTACAAAATCTATACTATTTCAAGTTATTCCAAGTATGGGCTTCCCAGGTGGCACAGTAAAGAGTCCACCTGTCACCAATGCAAGAGGTGCAGGAGAACTGGGTATGAACCCTGGATCAGGAAGACACCCTGGAGTAGAAAATGGCAACCCATTGCAGTATTCTTGCCTGGAAAATTTTTTTGGACAGAGGAGCTGGCAGGCTATAGTCCATGGGGTCCCAAAGAGTTGGACACAATTGAGCATAT
This sequence comes from Redunca redunca, assembly GCA_006410935.1. Taxonomy (NCBI): domain Eukaryota; kingdom Metazoa; phylum Chordata; class Mammalia; order Artiodactyla; family Bovidae; genus Redunca; species Redunca redunca. The sequence goes on along the minus strand of SJYQ01005704.1, from coordinate 406,599 downwards.
ACATACACACACGTGTGTGTGTATCTGTAGATATATATATATAAAATCTTTTTCATATTCTTTTCCATGATGGTTTGTCACAGGATATTGAACATAATTCCCTGTGGTATACAGCAGGATCTTGTTATCCATTCCTTTGCCCATTTTAGAATTGTCTTTTAATTATTTAGTTGCAAGTTCTGTATTCTGTCCCTTATTTGGTATATGATTTGCAAATATTTTCTCTCATTCTGTGGGTTGTCTTTTCTTAATGGTGTCATCTGAAGCACAAGTTTTTTAATTTTCATGATGTCCAACCTATTTTTTTTGTAGTTGTTGTTACTTGTTTTTGGTGTCATAAAAAAATCACTGCTTGATCTATGATACTGAAGATTTGTATCTATGTTACTTTTTGAGACTTTTGTAATTTTAGCACTTACATTTAGGTCTTTGATCCATTTTGATTTCAGTTTTGCATAAAGTATAAGGTTGGGATCCAACTCCATTCTTTATGAAAGCAGCTCTTTTGTCCCTTTCCTGTTGGCCCATTTCTGTCCCCCTCTGACCTTCAGTTCAGTTCAGTCGCTCAGTCGTGTCCGACTCTTTGTGACCCCATGAATTGCAGCACACCAGGCCTCCCTGTCCATCACCAACTCCTAGAGTTTACTCAAACTCATGTCCAATGAGTCCGGTGATGCCAATCCAGCCATCTCATCCTCTGTCCTCCTGTTTTCCTCCTGCCCCCAATCCCTCCCAGCATCAGTGTTTTCCATTGAATCAACTCTTCGCATGAGGTGGCCAAAGTACTGGAGTTTCAGCTTTAGCGTCATTCCTTTCAAAGAACACCCAGGACTGATCTCCTTTAGAATGGACTGGTTGGAACTCCTTGCAGTCCAAGGGACTCAAGAGTCTTCTCCAACAGCACAGTTCAAAAGCATCAATTCTTTGGTGCTCAGCTTTCTTCACGGTCTAACTCTCACATCCATACACGACTACTGGAAAAAACATAGCCTTGACTAGACAGACCTTTGTTGACAAAGTAATGTCTTTGCTTTTTAATATGCTATCTAGGTTGGTCATAACTTTTCTTCCAAGGAGTAGTGTCTTTTAATTTCATGGCTGCAATCATCTGGAGATATTTTGGAGCCCCCCAAAATAAAGTCTGACACTGTTTCCACTGTTTCCCCATCTAAGAACATAATTACAGGAATGAGATCACTGGGTTATTTAACCGAACTCCTGACTTGTGCTCTCCTTATTGCCCACTATGCCTGTGCCTAACGTGTTGATTCTTTTCCTACGTTGAAAGAAGTCAGAATGAAGAAGTTAAAGAATGACTAGTTCTCTCCCCACAGAAGCTCCCTCAGCAATCCAGAGGGCAGATCACTTGTGCAATATCTGAAGAGTCAGCCAGTCGGCACACGGAGGAAAAGGATGCAGAACCCACCCTCCAGACTGACGATTCCCTGAGGTTCTCTCCGCTTTTTCCCTTTAAAAACTGTCAAGGCTGAGCAGAATCTTCAGAGTTGGCCTCAGGACATAAGAACACCTCCTGCCTAGAACACCAGATTTCTTTTTCTTTTCAAAAATTAATTATTTTGGTTGTGTCAGGTCTTAGTTATAGCACACCGCATCTCTGTCCTCTCTTGTTGCCCTGCACAGACTCTCTAGTTGAGGTACACGGACTTAGTTGCCTGAGGAGGAATCAAACCTGTGTTCTCTGCACTGCAAGGTGCATTCTTAACCACTGGCAGTTCCGATTGCCAGTTTTTCTGATTAAAGCACCTTCCTTTTCTCCTGACTCTTGCCTCTCTTTATTGGCTTTGAGCAATCAATAAGCTGATTTTAGTAACACTTACAGGAGGACACCCGGTCTCCCCGTGTCCTTTTGTTTGCTTCTGAGGCAAGACTTCCTCTGCCCCGCCCCGTTTCTGCACCTCCTCCTCACTCAGCCCTGGACTGGCCTTTTCACCTGCTTGGTCCGCCCAGCTGTCAGCCCCTCGCCCCACCCGCAGCAGCCCCAGCCAACCCCACTTCTCGGAGAGGCGGCTCCACAGGCTTTCGAGGTCTCCTCCCCAAACCTAGAGCCGGCGCTTAACGGGCGATCCGGCCGGCCGGAGTGAACGCAAGCCCGCACCGTCGTCTACGCAGCGCCCTCATGGCAACCTCCACTCTTTACAAACTCGGGACCGCTCCGCCGCCAGCCCATCTGCCCTTGCCCTCGCCTTGCAGGTCTAGCTCTCCCAGCCGCCTCGGCGCCTCACGCTCCGCCGACGTCACACCAACGCGCAGCTGCGAGAGCGCAGCGCGCTGCGCGTCCCTTCCGGCTCGCCGTAGCAGCCGCGCCGCCGCTTCTTCCGGCCGGGCTCCGGATGTGTCGAGCGGAACGGCGCTGTCTGGGCCCGGACCCCAGACCCAGCCCCAGAGCTGAGGAACGCGGCCCACACTCGGGGTAGGTGTGGGCGTGGCGCGGACGGCCGACTTGCGGATTAGATGGCCCGCGCCCCGGCCTCGGTTCGCCCTGGAGCCCCCGGGCAGAGGCCCGGGCCGCCGAGGAGGGAGGCCCGGAGTGGCGCTGGCTGTGGGACGGCACTGAATCTGTGTGGGGACCGCGGGTCGTGACGGGGGCCGCCGGCGGCCGGGGGCGCTGCGGGTTCCCTGCCTGCCTCACAGGGTTCCTCCCTGTGAGCGGGGCGCCTCGCGTTGTTTTTTCTGCGCGGGGTTAAAGTTAGGTCCGGTGCTTTCTTTTCACCTGGTTTTCCGGGTTCGACGCTCGACTCCTTCCTTCCACAGGATGGGGATCGCACCACTTTGCTTCTTCGCGCGAGGTGCTCCGCGCAGGGGTAAGCAAAGGTGCAGAGGGAAAGTGACTCGTCAGACCCGTCATCCAGGAACCCCTGCGCCGCTCCCTCCAGCTCTTCTCCGCCGCCCACTAGCATCCCTTAAGTGGCGAAGCCTTTTCGCCCCCGGGCCTTTACGTTGCGAGCCCGCCCTGCCCGGAACTTACCTTCCTGCAGAGGTCTGCAACCCGCCTCTCTGCTCAGACGTCAGCTTATCAGTTAGAGAAAAATAATAGAGCGGGATGCTAGTAGTGTTTAACCCGGGCGTTATAGATACGTTTTTTTCTCTTCGTTTATTTGTGTTTTCTGATGGATTGGATTTTTCTTTTTTACGTGATATGTACCATGAAATAGTTTCTGTGACTTTTTTAGTGGAATCAATGAAATATAAATATGCTTTCTGAATGATTGGAAAAAAAGTAAAAATAAAAACTAAATCATTCAGCCGTCCAAAGATAAGCATAATTAACAGTTTCTTTGTGGCCTCTTGTCCTTTCCATTTAGTTTTTTTATCGTACAATGTAATTTCATGTGCTTTTAAAAACATGTAGTTAGCATGATCAAGTGCCATGAAATCTACAACAGTTGCTGTTAGTAGGGCAATATCTGTAAGCCATTGGCCATTTAATCTCTCGTATTGGATCCACCCCTTCTTGCCTTTTCCAGCCCGTGACTCTAATATTCTTGTTTTGCCTTCATTTTATCTTCTCTCCAGAGTATTTCCATCAATATGCAAACCCTCCAGCTACCGTTACCTTTTCTAGATCTTCAGATCTTCTTGTTTAGTTGCTAAGTCTTGTCTGACTCTTATAGAATCCCCTGGACTGTAGCCCACCAGGCTCCTCTGTGGGATTTCCCAGGCAAGAATAATGGACTGGGTTGTCATTTCCTTCTCTAGGGGATCTTCTCAACACAGGAATTGAACCCTCATCTCTTGCATTGGCAGGTGTATTCTTTACCACTGAGCTACCAGGGAAACCCTTTCTTGGACTTTGCTTCCTTTTATACCAGAATTAGGAAGAATCCTGAACCCCTATCTCCTCTTCTTTCATTTCTCTTGAACATAGTTCAGGCTAAGCTTTTGGTCCCACCTCTCCTCTGAAACGGCTCCTCTTGGGGTTGGGGACCACTATACTGTCAGGTCCCCCTGTTGGTAGCCTTTGGTTAGGCCTCCCATCGCTTTCTTGAATCACTCTCCCTTGGTGGCCCTGGGACACAACTCAGTTGGTTGTCCTTTTATCTTGAAGAGTGCTGTCCCTAGCCTCCTTGCTGGTTCCTTAGCATCTCCTTAACTGCTACAAATTGTACTGCCTGGGAGTGGTCCTCCCACCTCCTCTCTGGTCTGTACCCTGGGGTGATCTCATCCTGGGTCATGGCTAGGCCACTTGCGGGTCATGGCTAGGCCACTTGTCAATACTCCCAGAATGTGTAGCTCCTAGCTGGATCTTCCGGTTCCAAACAGCCACTTTTACTTGTGTGTAATCTACTGATACCTTGTTGCATTTCAGTCAGAGGTAACTCCCTTCTTCCTGTTGCTTAGGACGGAGCTCCTTGTGTGGTATCTGCATTTCTTCCAGGTACCAAATTTGATTGGTCGGCACTCAAACCTGACGCTTCTCACAGCCTTCTTGGGTGCAGCTGTCATTTAAGCCCCCACATCATCTTGCCTGGGTTATTCCAGTGACCTTTCTGCTCTCTACTCACCTGAGCTGAGCTGCTCTGCAGTTGACTCTTAATACAGATCTGGGTGATGCACCGCTTAGCTCAGAGCCCTCTGTGGTTTCTCATGTCCCTCAGAAAAAAAAACCAGAGTCCCTAAGGCAGTTTATGAAGCCCCTTGTGGCTAGGTTCCTGCTGTCCCTGTGACTTCATGTCCTGACACTACACTGGTTGTCACCTGGCTCCAGCTACACCCAGCTCCGTGCCTGGGCTCACATCGGGTCTGCCTGAAACATCAGGCTCCTGTGTGCCACAGGTCTGCTTCTTACTCAGTTCTCTTTTCCGAAGTTCCCTCCTCAGAGAGGCTGCTGGATAACCCAGGGCCTTGTCCTCTCGACCACACACTCCTATCCCTTACCCTGACTTTGCCATTGCACGGATGGTCTGGCACTTACGGTTTTGTTCATTGCTTCACTGCCCCCTCCCCTCACCCCCAGCCTCAGGGCAGGAACTACGCTTTGTCCACTCTCCTACACACAGTGCTTCAGATCCTGTCTGATGGAGTATATGCTTAATAAACGTTGAGTAAGTAAATTAATGAACAAATCCTTTCCTAAAGCAGATTAATTTGGTAGGGACCTAGGCCTACAGGGTATTAAAAAGTATAGGGGTTGCTGAGGAATAGACTTCACCTGCTGTAAGTTAGAGGAGAGAAGTTGGCTTTTCTAGTAGATAGAAGCTTATGCAAGAGGTGAGGTTTGATGTAGATGTTGGGTTTCGTAGGTAGAAATGAAAAGAATTGGATTTGACTCCTCCAGTGGAAGATGAGAGCTCTTGAGGCCTTTGAAGGAAGGATTCAGCTGCCGGATTTCACATTCAAGGGCCTTGTGTGAAGCTGGATGTCCCACACTGACAGTGTGGTGCCCTTCAGATGGACAGGATTTTCATCCATCTTCTGTTTTGAGTTCTCTTGTTGGCATTCTCTCTGCACAGCAGGCCCCACCCCCTTCAACAGATCTGCACATACCCCCGCACCCCCACCCCAGGTCCCATGTTCCCATTGTGGTGGCAGTGAGTGCCTGGTGCATCTGCCCCCTTCCTCCAGGAGGGCGAGCAGCTGATGGTGGCTGTGACCTGCACATCTTCCTCTGGAGCCTGGCTCTGCTCCTCAGCCTCCTGTAGAGGGACCAAGTACCTGTTGGCTTTAGAAGTCAAGACCCTGACCCTTAAGAGTTTTCTTCTGGGTAGAGCATCCTTTGGGCTTGTCATCTCAGGCCCACCTGCGCTGTGATTTCTGCTTTATTTCTAATCAACAGAAATTTTTATCTTGTTTTGGTATATTATCATATTGTAGAAATAAATTTTAAAAGTCATTTATGTTCTGAGTGAAAGGGAAGGTCTTTGGACATCCTCACTTTGTTATTTTACTTAGCTGTCTTTTTTTTTTTTAATGTATATGTAATAGTATTCACTTTTCTGGTATAGAATTCAGAGAATTTTGACAGATGTCTAATTTCCACAATAGTTAGAGTACAAAGAAGTTCCTTCCATCCGAAAAATTCCCTTGTGCTGCCACTCTGTAGTCAGCTCCTCCCTAAGTGCTCAGTAGCCTCTGACCCCTAAGTGTGTGTTTGTGTTTTTTCCAGGATGTCAGTTAAAGGAGCTTACACAGTGTGGGGCCTTTTGAGTCTGGCTTCTTCCACTGAGCATAATGCATTTGAGATTCATCCAGGTTGCTGCATATACCAAGAATGTGTCTCTTTTTGTGGAAGTGTGGTCTGCAGTGTGAATGGACTACAGTTTATCCGTTCACTCGTTGAAGGGCTTTGGGTTGTTGCCAGACTTTTAATACAAGTAATGAATGAACAAGTCACACTGCGTTATAGTCAGACAGTACAGAAGTACCCCGAGCATGCTGAAGTTCCTCTTTGCTCTTTCTTCTCATTCTTGACTTTCCCAAACTAACTGATTTGGTATCCACTTTTTTTGTTTTTTAATTTTTAAAAAAATTTACTTATTTTTGGCTGTGCTGTGTCTTCGTTGCTGTGCAGGCTGTTCTGCAGCTGTGGTGGGTGGGGGGCCACTCTCTAGTTGCGGCACTCGGGCTTCTTCTCATTGTGGAGCGTCCACACTGTTGTGGAGCTCGCGTTCTAGGGTGTGTGGGCTTCAGTAGTCATGGTGCCCAGGCTCAATAGTTGTGGTGCACCGTCTTCATGCTTCCTTGGCATGTGGGATCTTCCCGGATCAGGGATTGAACCTGTGTCTCCTGCATTGGCAGGCAGATTATTTACCACTGAGCCAGCACGGAAGCCCAGTTTGGGTTTATTTTTAAATAAAAAAAATTTTTTTAAAACATTGGCAGCTTGCAGGATCTTAGTTCCCTGACCAGGAATTGAACCTTGGCCTTCTGCAGTGAAAGCACCTAATCCTAACCAGTGGGTCACCAGGGAATTCCTCATTATCCATTTATTTTATTTTTTAAAGGATTATTTATTTTTGACTGTGCTGGGTCTTCACTGCTGCTGGCTTTTGCTAGTTGTGACAAATGGAGGCCACTCTCTAGTTGCTATGGGCAGGCTTCTCACTGTAGTGGCTTCTCTTGTTGTGGTGCTTCGGCTTAGTTGCCCGGCATGTGGGATCTTCCCAGACCAGGGATGGAACCTGTGTCTCCTGCACTGGCAACTGGATTCATAACCACTGAACCACAGAAAAGCCCCTCCATTTCTTTTAAAAGTGTATTATTGTAAACAGCATAGGAAAAGTGAAAAGTCGCTCAGTTGTGTCCAACTCTTTGATACCCCATGGACTGTAGCCCTCCAGACTCCTCTGTCAATGGAATTCTCCAGGAAAGAAAACTGGAGTCAGTAGCTGTTCCCTTCTCCAGGGGATCTTCTTAACCCATCTTTTTAACCCAGGAATTGAACCCACCTCTCCCGTATTGCAGGCAGATTCTTTACCATCTGAGCCACCAGGAAAGCCCAAGAATCCTGGAGTGGGTAGCCTATCCTTTCTCCAGAGGATCTTCCTGACCCAGGAATTGAACCTGGGTCTTCTGCATTCCAGGCAAATTCTTTACTAGCTGAGCTTTCAGGGAATCCCTTTTTAAAAATAAATTGAGGCATGTCACTCACGGTAGGAGTACCATGTGTTTGTATATGCTGTTGCTTCAGTTGTGTCTGACTCTTTGAGACCCCATGGACTATAGCCCTTGAGGCTTCTCTGTCCAGGGAATTCTCCAAACAAGAATACTTGAGTGAATTGTCGTACCCTTCCTCCAGGAGAGCTTCCCAACCTGGGGATTGAACCCAACCAAGTCTCCTGCCTCTCCTGCACTGCAGGCAGGTTCTTTACCCACTGAGCCACCTGGGAAGGTCAAGCAGCATATAGTCAAGTCTTATTTTCTTAATCCAGATTGAGACTGTAGGATTTTAATTGGATATTTGGTCTATTTAATTTTTAAATGCTTTGGAGTAACTTTAGATGTACAGAAAAGTCGCAAAAATATGTTTCTTTCTATGCATTAGAACCTATGTTCTCTGTGAAGGTGGTATTTCCCACAAGGGGGTCAGAATGGTTCTTGGGAGGAGGGTGAAAAAAAATTAGATGTGACAGTGCTTTGTGGCCTCCTGAAGGGTCATAGTTCACAGAGATACAGTATGGCTGTGGTTTAAAACTTCATGGGTGGTGATTGGGAGAGAGGCCTAAATAGACTTCTTAGGGGGACACTAGGGGGAAAAAAGAGAAATAGCGGCAGAATAATAAATTGGGCTTTTGTGGCTTTATTTCCCTGGAGTTTGAGGAAACACTTCTTCAGTTTGTCTTGAATGTTCCTCTCAAACTGAGATAGGGCCCACTTACTGTAGTCCAGGGGCTCTGGCCCATCGGGTTAAGGACCTGCCACCACTGCCATGATTTTGATCAGAAGGGACATTGGTGGCATCAAGTCTGGGCTTCCCTGTTTCCACTGCAGCCCCTCGAGAGGGCACTTCTCTGTAGTACCACATGTAATGCATCCTAGACAGTTTCGTTTTATTTGTTTTTAGAACACAACGAATTGCTTTTACTTCGATATGTGTCCACATCTCATCATTTAGTCATCCTAGACAGTTTTAAAAATTCAGTTCAGTCGCTAAGTCACGTCCAACTCTTTGCGACCCCATGAATCGCAGCATGCCAGGCCTCCCTGTCCATCACCAACTCCCCGAGTTCACTCAGACTCATGTCCATTGAGTCAGTGATGATCTCATCCTCTGTCATCCCCTTCCCCTCCTGCCCCCAATCCCTCCCAGCATCAGAGTATTTTCCAATGAGTCAACTCTTTGCATGAGATGGCCAAAGTACTGGAGTTTCAGCTTTAGCATCATTCCTTCCAAAGAAATCCCAGGGCTGGTTTCCTTCAGAATGGACTGGCTTGATCTCCCTGCAGTCCAAGGGACTCTGAAGAGTCTTCTCCAACACCACAGTTCAAAAGCATCAATTCTTTGGTGCTCAGCTTTTTTCACAGTCCAAATCTCACATCCACATGACCATAGGAAAAACCATAGCCTTGACTAGACGGAGCTTTGTTGGCAAAGAAATGTCTCTGCTTTTCAATATGCTATCTAGGTTGGTCATAACTTTCCTTCCAAGGAGGAAGTGTCTTAATTCCATGGCTGCAGTCACCATCTGCAGTGATTTTGGAGCTCCCAAAAATAAAGCCTGACACTGTTTCCACTGTTTCCCCATCTACTTCCCATGAAGTGATGGGGCCAGATGCCATGATCTTTGTTTTCTGAATGTTGAGCTTTAAACCAACCTTTTCACTCTCTTCTTTCACTTTATCAAGAGGCTTTTTAGTTCCTCTTCACTTTCTGCCATAAGGGTGGTATCACCTGCATATCTGAGGTTATTGATATTTCTCCTGGCCATCTTGATTCTAGCTTGTGTTTCTTCCAGCCCAGCGTTTCTCATGATGTAGTCTGCATAGAAGTTAAATAAGCAGGGTGACAATATACAGCCTTGACGTACTCCTTTTCCTATTTGGAACCAGTCTGTTNCTAACTTTCTTGAAGAGATCTCTAGTCTTTCCCATTCTGTTGTTTTCCTCTATTTCTTTGCACTGATCACTGAGGAAGGCTTTCTTATCTCTTCTTGCTATTCTCTGGAACTCTGCATTCAGATCCTTATATCTTTCCTTTTCTCCTTTGCTTTTCGATTCTCTTCTTTTCACAGTTATTTGTAAGACCTCCTCAGACAGCCATTTTACTTTTTTGCATTTCTTTTCCATGGGGATGGTCTTGATCCCTGTCTCCTGTACAATGTCATGAACCTCTGTCCATAGTTCATCAGGCACTCTGTCTATCAGATCTAGTCCCTTAAATCTATTTCTCACTTCCACTGTATAATCGTAAGGGATTTGATTTAGGTCATACCTGAATGGTCTAGTGGTTTTCCCTACTTTCTTCAATATAAGTCTGAATTTGGCAATAAGGAGCTCATGATCTGAGCTACAGTCAGCTCCTGGTCTTGTTTTTGTTGACTGTATAGAGCTTCTCCATCTTTGGCTGCAAAGAATATAATCAGTCTGATTTCGGTGTTGACCATCTGGTGATGTCCATGTGTAGAGTCTTCTCTTGTGTTGTTAAAAATTAGTTTAGTCCATTTTATCTTTTAGAAGTTGAGTATTTTAAGGTCTAGTATGGAACCTTCATAAACCTGCTCTAGGGTGGAAGAATGAAGTTTTATTAGCAAATAGGACTTTTGTTACAGCCCTTTATTTATTAAGTGACATGTGACATTGCCATCTTAATAGATGCTAACATTCTACTATGAAAAATTTCAAAGATATACCAGGATTGAAAGAATTTTATAGTAAATGCCTGTATACCCACCACTCGATTTTCTATTATTAACATTTTACTGACCTGGTTTATCACACATCCATCCACCCATCATCTCTTAAAAATTTGGGGGAGCAATTCAAGGTGAGTGAAAGCATTGTTTTTAACATGTTTAAGCCCTTTTTACTCCGTCTGGCAGATGTAATTGGTCCATTTTGGGGGTGTCTATCAAGTCACTTAGGCCAGCACAAAGACAGCTTATAAAAAGCCCCTGAGTACCGGTTACCAAGGAGTAGAGGGCAGAGAACATTCTCTGCGGAGGGAAGTTCTAGAGAATGGCAGTGCTTTCCCAGGAAAAGAGGGAGATTTCATGTGGCTAGACATGGGAGGAAGGTTCTTGCGGTGTAGCTGCCACAGTTCTGCTGATCGGGGTCAGTCTCTGTCCCTGCCTGGGCACCCCTTGGACTGCTTTCTCACAGGAGTGAGATGTGGTGGTGGTTGCTCGGGCCTCAGGTTCCCCGGCTGATGGCTCCCACGGTGCTGAGCTGTGAACTTCACCTTGGCCTTTCTTAACCCACCTATGCCCATCACCACACCTGCCAATCTGAATTCTTCTTGGTTTTCAGGACTATGAGTGTGTGTGCAACAGTAGCTCTGTTTGAGGAGAGCCCCAGGTAGAAAGGAGAAGCTTTACTTAGACTTCTTGGAATTGTTCGTAGTCCCATCACTGACATGACTTTGAAATACAAATAGTGTTAAATGAGCACATGACTCTAGTTTTTCAAAGATGAGAACCACTGTCCTAAAATTTCCTAACCTTTCTCTCCATCTTCCATCACCACCTCAGGAGAAGCTGTGCACACTGCTGCTTGTCCCGCAGAGCTCTCTGCTTCCACTTTCCCTCCATTCTGCCAGGATGTTATTGCTTTTAGGCCATTTCAGGAGACGGAATTAGGAAATGTATTTTAAGGAAAGACCCATGAGTTGATGCTGACTCCTAATTCTTACCCAGTGTCGTGGAGTTGATTAGTGTTCCTTCCTGGTTCCCTTGGTGATTGCTGTGCTGAGCTGAGTCGTGCCCAGCTCTTTTGCAACCCAGTAAACTGTAGCCTGCCAGGCTTCTCTGTCCATGGGATTTCCCAGGCAAGAGTACTGGAGTGGGTTGCCATTTCCTACTCCAGGGGATCTCTCCAACGCAGGGATCGAACCTGAGTGTCTTGCTTTGGCAGGAGGATTCTTTACCACTGAACCATCAAGGGAGCCTCCATTGGTGATTATGTCCTCCTTCTCAGAGTTTCTGTTTATATTCAGTTTTAGGGAGTTCTTCATTCTTATTGATTTAATTTTACTTATTGAACATGTAGCACTTTAAACCTGATTGTAAAAGTCAAAATGATACAGATGGTGTACTCAGAAGCGCCCCTTCCTTCACTGTCCTGTGAGTCGGCTTGCACTCTCCCCGCTTCATTTCTGGCTTATTCTTCCTAAATTTCTTCCCCTTTTTTTTTGTTTTGTAAAAGTAAGCAGATGTTTACAGGGCATCGTTGCTTTTGAGACTGTTAGTGGACATAACCAGGAAATATATTTTTTAAGGAAAAAATATGTATACATACATACTTATGGCAGAAAGTGAAGAGGAGCTAAAGAGCCTCTTGATGAAAGTGCAAGAGGAGAGTGAAAAGCTTAAAGCTTTTATCCTTTTGTTGGGCTTAAAGCTCAACATTCAGAAAACAAAGATCATGGCATCTGGCCCCATCACTTCATGGGAAATAGATGGGGAAACAGTGGAAACAGTGTCAGGCTTTATTTTTTGGGGCTCCAAAATCTCTCCAGATGGTGATTGCAGCCATGAAATTAAAAGACACTTCCTCCTTGGAAGGAAAGTTATGACCAACCTAGATAGCATATTGGAAAGCAGAGACATTTCTTTGCCAACAAAGCTCCGTCTAGTCAAGGCTATGGTTTTTCCAGTGGTCACGTATGGATGTGAGAGTTGGACTGTGAAGAAAGCTGAGCGCCGAAGAATTGATGCTTTTGAACTGTGGTGTTGGAGAAGACTCTTGCGAGTCCCTTGGACTGCAAGGAGATCCAGCCAATCCATTCTAAAGGAGATCAGTCCTGGGTGCTCATTAGAAGGACTGATGCTGAAGCTGAAACTCCAATACTTCGGTCACCTCATGCAAAGAGTTGACTCATTGAAAAAGACCCTGATGCTCGGAGGGATTGGGAGCAGGAGAAGAAGGGGACAGTAGAGGATGAGATGGCTGGTTGGCATCACCGACTTGATGGACATGAGTTTGAGTGAACTCTGGGAGTTGGTGATGGACACGGAGGCCTGGCGTGCCTCGATTCAAAGAGTCAGAAACGACTGAGCGACTGAACTGAATGTGCTTGCTAAGTTGCTTTAGTCTTTTCTGACTCTTTGCGACCCTGTGGACTGAAGCTTACCAGGCTCTCTGTCCATGGGATTCTCCAGGCAAGAATACTGGAGTGGGTTGCCATGCCCTCCTCCAGAGGATCTTCCCGACCCAGGGATCAAACCCACATCTCTTTCTCTTAAAAAAAAAATGTTTTTCTAGTCTTTATTGAATTTGTTACAATATTGCTTCTTTTTTTTTTTTTTAATGTTTTTTGTTTTTTTTTGATGATACATATGGGATCTTAGCTCCCTGACCAGAATCAAGCCTGTGACCCTGCATTAAGGTGAAGTCTTAGCCACAGGACTGCCCAAGAAGTCCTGAACCCACATCTCTTAAGTCTCCTGCATTGTCAGGAGGGTTCTTTACCCCTGGCGCCACCTGGAAATATGTGTGTATCAGCTTATTTTTATTGGAGTGTAATTGACATACAACAGTATATTAGTTTCGGGTGTCCAACATAACGGTTTGACATTTGTATACATTACATAGTGATCACTACAGTAAGTCTAGTTACCATCTGTCACCATATAAAGTTACAAATTTTTTTCTTATGATGAGAACTTTCAAGATTTACTGTCTTAGCAACTTTCAAGTATGCAGTGCAATATTGTTGACTGTAGTTATCACACTCTATTGTCCTGTGGCTTATTTATACTAGGAACTTGTGCCTTTTGATCCTCTCAACCCGTTTCACCTGCCAGCCAACCCTCACTGCAGCCACCAGTCTGTTCTCTGTACCTATGAGTTTTGCTTAGCTTTCTCATGTAAGTGAAATCATACAGTATTCATCTTTCTTTGTCTGACTTATTTCACTTAGCATAATACTCTCAAGTTCTACCCTCAAGTCATTGGAAATGGCACGATTTTATTCCTTTTTTATGGCTGAGTAATATTCCATCACATCCATCTCTCTCCACCTCACATTTCTTTATCCACTGATCTGTTAATGGACACTTAAGTTGCTTCCATATCTTGGCTGTGGTAAATAATGCTGCATATGAACACTTCCCTGGTGGCTCAGATGGTAAAGTGTCTGTCTACAGTGTGAGAGACCTGGGTTTGATCCCTGGGTTGGGAAGATTCCTTGGAGAAGGAAATGGCAACCCACTCCAGTACTCTTGCCTTGAAAATCTCATGGACGGAGCAGCTTGGTGCAGGCTGCTGTCCATGGGGTCGTAAAGAGTCGGCATGACTGAGTGACTTCACTTTCACTATGAACATAGGAGTGTTCATATCTTTTCAAATTCAAGTCTTTTCATATCTTTTCACATTAATGTGTTTTTTTTTTTCTTTCAGATAAAGTAGAATCACTGGTAGTGGAATTGTCATGCACTGATGATCTAGTTACTAAGTCGTATCTGACTCTTGCGACCCCGTGGACTATAGCCTGCCTGTCCATGGGATTCTCCAGGCAAGACTACTGGAGTGGGTTGCCATTGCCTTCTCCATGTCATATGGTAGTTCTGTTTTTATTTTTTTGAGGAACCTCCATATTCTTTTCCATAGCGGCTGCACTACTTCATTCCACCGGCAGTGCATGAGGGCTCCCTTTTCTCCAGATCTTTAGCAAAACCTGTCATTTGTCTTTTTGATAATAGCCATTCTAACAGGTGTGAGGTGATACCTTGTGGTTTTGACTTGTATTTCCCTAATGGTTAGTGATGTTGAGCATCTGTTCATGTATCTGTTGGCCATCTATTTCTTCTTTGGAAAAATGTCTCTTTAGATCCTCTGTCCATTTTCACTTCGATTGTTTGCTATCGAGCTGTAGGAGTTCTTCATAAATTTTGGGTGTTAAGCCCTTATTAAATATTTGATTTGTAAGTATCTTCTCCCATTCAGTAGATTGCTTTTTATTTTTTTGATGGTTTTCTTTGCTGTGCAGAACTTTTAAGTTGATATCTCCCATTTGTTTATTTTTGCTTTTGTTGCCATTGCCTTTGGAGTCAGATCCAAAAACAAAGTCTCCAAGAGAGAATCAAGAAGCTTAACTACCGGTATTTTCTTCTAGGAATTTTATGATCTTTGTTCAGACTTCCAAGCCATTAAGTTGAGTTAATCTTTGCATGTGGTGTAAGATAGTGGTTCATTTTATTCTGTTGCATATGGCTCTCCCTTTTTTCCCAACACCATTTATTTTCAAAAGTTTTCCCCATTGTTTATTCTTGCCTCCTTTGTCATAAATTAATTGATGATATAAGTGTGGGTTTATTTCTAGACTGTTTCTTCTGTTCCATTGATCTGTGGGTTGGTTTTTATGCCAATACTGTATTGTGATTACTAAAACTTTGTAATATAGTTTGGAATGAGGGAGCTTGATGCCTCTAGCATTGTTCTTTTTCAAGATTACTTTGGCTATTCATGATGGATACTTTGGCTATCTATCGTTTGTATGGTTCCATACCAATTTTTATGGAATGTTTATTTTTATCCCAAAAATGCCTTTGGGATTTTGATAGGGATTGCAGTTAATCTGTAGGTTGCTTTAGGTAGTATGGACATTTTAACAATATTAATCCTTCTAATCTGTGAGCACAGATTAGCTTTCCGTCTATTTGTGTCATCTTCAGTTTCTTTCATTGGTATCATATAGTCCTTAGTGTACAAGACTTTGACCTGCTTGGTCAGAAAATTCCTAAATATCTTCATTCTTTTTGATGCAATTGTAAATGAGATTTTTTTCCCTTAATATCTCTGATAATTCTTAGTGTATGAAAAAAATCTAAGATTTTTGCATATTGATTTTGTATCTTGCAACTTTACTGAATTCACTTAATTCTAACAGTTTTTTTGGTGGAGCCTTGAGGATTTTCTATATATCATATGGTGTCATCTGAAGATAGTGACAGTTTTACTGCTTCCCTTTATTAAAGAATAAATTTTATTTAGTTTTGGCTGTGCTGAGTCTTTGTTGCCTTGCTCGGTCTTTCTCTGGTTGCAGTGAGCGGGGGCTACTCTTCATTGCATGGGCTTCTCATTGCAGTGGTTTTCTTGTTGCGGAACACAGGCTCTGGGTGCACAGGCTTCAGCAGTTGTGGTTTACCAGCCCTAGAGCGCAGGCTCAGAAGCTGTGGCACACAGGCTTAGTTGCTCTGCGGCATGTGGAATCTTCCTGGACCAGGGATTGAACCTGTGTCCCTACCTTGGCAGGCAGATTCTTATCCACTGTGCCACCAGGGAAGTCCCTGCTTCCTTTTTGATTTCAATGCCTCTTATTTCCTTTCCCTGTCTGATTGCTCTGGCTGGGGCTCCCAAAAGTATGTTGAATCCAAGTGGCAAAAGTGGGCATCCTTGTCTTGTTCCTTATATGAGAGGAAATGCTTTCAGCTTTTCACTGTTGAAGATGGTATAGCTGTGAGCTTGTCATATGAAGCCTTTATTATGTTGATATATGTTCCCTCTATACCCACTTTGTGGAAAGAGTTTGTGTTCTAAATGGATGTTGAATTTTTGTCAGATGCTTTTTCTGCATTTATTGAGGTGATCATATGATTTTTATCCTTCAGTTTGTTAATGTGGTGTATCACATTGATTTGCTGATGTTGAACCGTCCTTGTATCCCTGGAATAAGTCCTTGTTGATCATAGCATAAGTAAGTAAGTAAGTAAGTAAGTAAGTGAAGTCGCTCAGTCGTGTCCGACTCTGCGACCCCGTAGACTGTAGCCTACCAGGCTTCTCCGTCCATGGGATTCTCCAGGAGAATACTGGAGTGGGTTACCATTTCCTTTTCCAGGGGATCTTCGCGACCTAGGGATTGAACCCGGGTCTCCCGCATTGGAGGCAGATGCTTTAACCTCTGAGCCACCAGGGAAGATGATCATAGTGTATTATCCTTTTAATGTATCGTTGAATTCAGTTTGCTAATATTTTATTGAGGATTTTTACCTCTGTTCATTGAGGATGATAACCTGTAATTTTCTTTGTGGTGGTGTTGTCTAGCTTACATTATCAGTAATGCTGGCTTTGTAAAATGATTTTGGGAGTGCTGCCTCTTCATTTCCTTTTTTTTTTTTTTTTGAGGGGAGTTGCTGCACTATGTGTGGGATCTTAGTTCCCCTAGCAGGGATCAAAACCCACGCTCTCTGGATTGACAACGTGGAGTCTTAACCACTGAACCATCAGGGAAGTCCCTTCTCTTCATTTTTTTTTTGGAAGAGTTTGAGAAGGATAGGCAGTAAATCTTTGAATGTCTGTTACAATTTGTAAAAAAAGGAAAACAGGAAAGGTATATTTCTATCCTTCCATTAGTTCATCTGTCTGTCTTTTTTCCTTCCTTATACAAAGTTTTTAAAGTCAATGTGCCATAATATAGTCAACCAGTCTCTGAAATATTCATAGTGAATAAACTTTGTGCTCATGTGTTTTCATTTTGGAGGTGAATATTCCTGGTGAATTTGTAGTGGGACTGCTGGGCCCAAGGGTAAGAGCATGTGCAGTTTTGTTCAGTGGTGCCAGACCCCTGTGTTGGGTTGGACAGAGCTGGGAGGGCCTGATTTCCCAGAGCCGCACGTTGTCTGGCCTTTGAATTTTGTTAGGGCGATAGATGAGAAATGATGTTTCAGCTTAGTTTTAATTCACTTTTCTTTTATTATGAGTGATGGGCTTACAAGTGAATGTGCTTGAGAAATTCAACTTCAAGTCTTATCTTGGAATTTCACTTTGTTTTACTGAAGTTTGCAATGGAAAATCCTGTTTTATAAATATAGGCGAGGAGCTAATCAAGCATTTGGTTGATTGAACTGAATCAAGCGTTTGGTTTGTTGCTTGTGAGCAGCCTCGTAGAGGCATACTGAAACAGTGTTTTGGTGTTGGTTAAGAAGCCCAGGTCTGGGTTCTGGTCGATCCTGGCCACTGTGTTAGGAAGTGGACCTGGCCTTTTTTGTGGCAGGCCAGACCATCTCAGGCTTCTGTCTGTACGTCTTCACGGCCCGTGAGGGGCTCTTTGAACCAGATGCTGTGCATTGGAAATGGGGGCTTCCCCCCTTTCAGAAATGGCCTTCTTGATAGTGTAGTAGAAATATTTCTCCAGGCTGATAGCCGTGCTCCATGGGCGACGAGCAGTGCTTGGCCCTGGGCATGGGTGTGAGAAGCACACTGCTGTCGTGGTGGCTGCAGTGAGCCCGGTGGCCTGGAGCTTCTGCTATACTCCTGCTTCTTATGCTGGGATGTGGCCCAGTGTGGCAAGTATTTGGATTTTTCTGATAAACGAAGCTGACAACTCGCATTTTTATGGGAAATCTCCTGATTTAAAAATATTTGAAATCAAACAGCAGATAACATCATACAGACTAAACAAAGTATTTTTAGAAGATATTTCAGAGAAATATTTCTATACTGTGCTATCAAGAGGGCCATTTCTGAAAGGGAGGAAGCCCCCATGTCCAGTACACAGCATCTGGTTCAGAGAGCCCCTCACAGGCTGTGAAGACGTACAGACAGAAACCTGAGATGGCCAGGGTGCCCATGATTGCCAGCATCTCCTGAGCCAGGTGAGAACTCCTCAGGTGATGGAACAACACGTTGAGCCCTGGCTCGGTGTGTCTCCTTGGTCTTGGTCTTCAGCACGCTGATGCTCCAGCCATTTGCCCGCCTCTGCTTTTCTTCTGCTTACTCCAGGCAGTTATTGGCCATCTGTGATGTACAGGTCCTGTTCTCAGTGCTTGTGGTTCATCGGTGAGCCCATTCCAACAGCTCTCCTCTACTCTACATGCAACTGTGGTTGGCCAGAGAGGTTTCTTTTAATGTGTATAGAGACAGCTAGAAATAGGTATACCCCCATATATATCTTGTCACTGGAGTTTAAAAAACATGCGTATACATATACATATATTAACATACGCTACACAGATGTTCAGCTTTACTCAACCTGACCCTGAGTATTCACTGGAAGGACTGATGCTGAAGCTGCAATACTTTGGCCACCTGATGTGAAGACCCTGATGCTGGGAAAGATTGAGGGCAGGAGAAGGGGGCAGGAGGATGAGATGGTTGGATAGCATCACTGACTCAGTGGACATGAGTTTGAGCAAACTCAGCGAGATAGTGAAGGACAGGGAAGCCTGGTATGCTACAGTCTGTGGGGTCGCAGAGTCAGACATGACTTAGTGACTGAACAACAACAACAATTTCTGGACACACAAGTATTTTCTTATTCTTTTAGTGGCTGCTTCTAAGGAGTGGTCATACTAAATTTTGTTAAAAGTTCCCTATAGGTGAGCATTTACACTGTTCACAGTTTTGACCTTATAAGTATTACAGTGAACGTCTTGGACAGTTGTATATTCCTGTGAGTAGATCCTTGGAAGTTGAGTTCCCTGATCGGTGTACGTTAGCGCTGTGTCAGATGACGCCACGTTACCCTCCAGCAAGCCAGCTCTCTGCTTTCCTTCCCTCATGTGTGTGGAGGGTTCCCCATTTCCCAGCAGCCTTACTGAACCTGAATATTATCAGTGTTTTGATTTTCACTCACCTGTTAAACAACAAATAGGTGTCTCACTTTATTTCATATTTCGTTAATGAGGTTATGCATTTTTGGTGTTTTTCTGTCATTTGAATTTCTTGTATAATTTTTGGTTTATATTTCCTGGGTTGTTGGCTTTTTCTGTGGGAATTCTTAAGGATGGATAACTTTTGTCATATAGGCTTCAAATATTTTTTTATCCATCTTTCTTTTTTATTGTAATGTTTTCTTTAGTAGAGTTGTCAGTTGTTAATGCTTTTTAAAAATAAATATTGTTTCTAGGTTTCACATCATGTTTAGGAAACTCTTCTTCAGTGCAGGATTATAAAGATATTCTCATCTGTTTTAAAATATTGTTATGGTTTGATTTCCCCGCTTTGAGTAATTTTTGTGAATGATGTGAGGTGTGGGGGTAGGTGGGCCTTGGGGGCCAATCTGACTTTTCTTTTCCTTTTTTCCTTTTACTGTTTGGCCACACTGTGTGCATGTGGCATCTTAGTTACCTGACCAGAGGTTGAACCTGCGCCTTCTGCAGTGGAAGTGCAGAGTCTTAACCGCTGAACTGCCAGGAAAGTCCCTGCCTTTTATTGTTTAAAATGGATTGATCTAAGAAACTCTGGATTCTCTAGCCTCACAGAAAGCTGTTATAAATTTAGTAATGCTTAAAAAAAAAAAGATTTTATTTTAAAAATCTCAGCAGCAGTCAGAGAGTCTTAAAAATGACATCTGTCTGTAGGAGGCGTTTTTCTCTTTGATCTGCAGCTCTTGGGAGGCACCCATTTGTGGATCCTATGGAAGCCTGAGAGGCTCCCTGGGTGAACCACAGCCAGAAGTCGCAGAGGCAGGGAGAGATACGTCAACGGGGCCTTGTGTCTTACGGCCGAGAACTGCTGGGGTTTGTGTGACGGGCTGCAGTGGAGGGTGAGGAGTCATTTCTATGAGGAAGGGTTTTCTTGTTTTTAGTCTTAGTTGAAAGATCGTTGGGTACGATATTATGTTAGTGTCAGGCGTATGATGATTTGACATGTGCACACGTTATGAAATGGTCGTTGTGATGAGTCTGGTGCCATCTGTCCCCATACAGAGGTGTTAAAGTATCACTGCCAGTGTTCCGCACACTTCACCTGGTGCCCCGTGACTTACTGAACATCTGGAGGTTTGTGCCACTTAATTCCCTTCCCTTTGCAAATGGGCAGAACCACCCGTTTGCCCCCTCCCATCTCTTCCCTTCTGGCAACCACTGTTTGGTCTCTGTATCTATCAGTCTCTTTGCATTTATTGTTTTTATGTGCTGGATCAGCCAAGCTATAGCCAGTTCTCACAGTTAACAGGTGCTCCCCAGGTGCCTGTGACTCCCAGGCAGGGCGGAGTACCCCCCACACGTTTCCTGAAGTTAGCTTGCTTGTCATGCCCTCTGAGGCTTCATCTCTGTGCTCCTGTGAACCACCAAGCAGGAGAAAGTCAGCATGGCAGACAGCATGCCCCTGTTTTTGCCACAGCATGTCATGTGACCACTTGATTCAGGGCTGGGAGATGCTCACCAAATACTCCAGGAGGATCAGAGTATTTGGTGAAAGCACTAATGACCGTGGCATGTACCAGTTAAGGACAAGCTTGGAAAGCAGCCAAAGGTAGCAGGAAAAAAGTCATGTGTGCACTGTCACATATTCAGTATTAATACTGTTTTGCGTAGATAAATCAAAGTTTAGTGATATTTATCGCTGGGCATGCCAGCCTTCTGCTATAAATAATATAGTGAACGTCCATACTGGAATGGGTAGCCATTCCCTTTGCCAGGGGAATCTTCTTGACCCAGGGATCGAACCTCGGTCTCCTGCATTGCAGGTGGATTCTTTACCGTCTGAGCAACCAGGGAAGCCCATATTGAACACAACCCTGATGTTTTTTTCTAAGGCTGGTCTAAAAGTCAGGTGACTGCGTCAGAAGATGTGAATGTGCTGTAAGACTCTTATACCTGCTGCCAAATTGCTTTCTGGAGTTTCCACTTGAAAGTATTTCTGGACACTCTTTGTGGCTTCTGTCCTCTATTCACTCACATCGTGTTTTATGTATCTCTTCTGCCCTGAATTCATGCTCCAGGCCTGCAGCTAACACTTTCTCTATCTAGAACTGTGTGTCCAAGGCCTGTTGCACCTAGAACTGTGTGTCCAAGGCCTGTTGCACCCTCCTCCCTGTTCCTTTCTCCTTGCTCTCCTCCCATCCGGCGGGGGGCGCGGCTGTTTACTACAGAGCAGAACCACCCACAACAGGAGACAGACTGGCGGGAGGGCCAGATCTGTCCTGGGAGATGTGGGGGCCGAGTGGGAAGGAAGGATTCCCAATGCCTGGCTGCCTGGACTCTGGCAACGCCCAGAAGAGCAACTGGGGCGGAGGGGCTGGGGGGCTGGGCCTCAGCCTGGTGGGGGTGGGGTGGGAGCAGCTGCTATCAGGACCCCGTCTTCTGAGCCCTTTTCCCCTCACTCTTTCCAGTTCTCACCTGGGACCCCTGACCTGCACTAAGGACAGGGCCCAAGTAGGTATTTCTTAGGGTGGTGTTTCCCGGCACCAGATGCGTCCCTTTGTGATGCCAGCACTGTCCTGCGAGAGCAGCAGCCACACAGATGCCTGCCCCCCATCCCCACCGTGTGACACTGGTGGGCACTGCTCACGGTGGTCAGAGGGCTTGTGCCTGCTCCTCACAGGCTGTGGCGGTGCCCTAACCCAGCTCACCGACCTTGGCCTGCTCCAGGCAGTGTGCTCCGAACTGGGAGCCAAACAGCTCACTCCAGCTGCTTCTGACAGACCTTACAATTAGGAACATCGCCAGCACCAGTTCAAAGTTGTCTTGCCTCGTGGTGGCTTTGCTTTCTGCCAGGGTATCTCTACCATATTTTGGGAAGATGCTGTTTTAGATAAGTGGTTTCTTTACATTATAGTTGATTGGGTTTGTTCCTCTAGCTTAACTTGTAAGCTTACTGAAGTCAGGAACCTTTTAAAAAAGTTGAGGTGTAGTTTACAGTTCTATGAATTTGGACAGACACACTCATTCTTGTAACCATCATCGCAAATCGAATGTACAAGTAGGTCCATGCCGCCAAGTTCCCGCCTGCTTTCGCAGCTCCTTCCCCACCTCTCAGATTCTGTCTAATCTGTCCCTGTGGTTCTGCGTGTTCCAGAATGTCTTGTCTGTTCAGTGGCCAGCAGTCAGTGGTCCTTCTGTCTGGCCATGCTCCTAGGCATCCTCGTGGTGTGGGTGTGTCTGTAGCTCAGCCTTTATGAGGCTGAGGCGGCTCCATTGTGTGGC
Organism: Redunca redunca; assembly: GCA_006410935.1. Classification (NCBI taxonomy): domain Eukaryota; kingdom Metazoa; phylum Chordata; class Mammalia; order Artiodactyla; family Bovidae; genus Redunca; species Redunca redunca. The sequence continues at coordinate 384,118 of SJYQ01005704.1, read as the reverse complement.
TCTTCAGGTGTCTTACCTCTTTGGCAGGTGAAGGTCAGTATTTATGTTTCCATATATCTTAGTATACATTTTAAAATTTGTATTTTTTATCAGTGGAGGGTTAAGTTGTTCAATTGATATCATGCTTTTTTCACTCAATAATATATTTGAAAAACTGAGAAGGGCAACTCACCCTAGTAGTCTTGCCTGGAGAATTCCATGGACAGAGTAGCCTGGCGGGCTACAGTCCATGGGGTGACAAAGAGTTGGACACGACTGAGTGACTAACACTTAGGCACTTTCACGTTCTCTATCTAGAACTTGAGTATTGGATATTTCTGGTTGCTCTTTCTACTTTCACTGCATTGTTCTGTCATAAATATTTTTTAAAAATTGGTAGGTGAATTTCCTTAGAGATTTACAGAGGTCACATTACTGGGTCAGAGGTAATGAGGTCCGCTTTCCCACCGTTGTCTCACCCTGCTAAGCATACTCTGAGCTCTGAGCCCTCTGACATCTGCTCTGTCTCCCTCCACATTTTTTTTTAATTGAAGTAGGATTGATTTGGGCTTCCCTGGTGGCTCATTGGTAAAGAATCTGCCTGCCAGTGCAGGAGACGTGGGTTTATTCTCTGGGTTGGGAAGATCTCTTGGAGAAAGAAATGGCTACCCATTCCAGTACTCTTGCCTGGAAAATGCCATGGACAGAGGAGCCTGCTGGGCTACAGTCCATGGGGTTGCAAAGAGTCAGACATGACTGAACGACTAAACAATAATAACGACAACAATAGCAACAAAGTGTTGATTGACAATGTTGTGTCAGACTCTGCTGTGTAGAAAAGAGACTCAGTTATACACATATAGACATTCTTTTTTTAATATTTTTTGTTACCCCTCCACATTTTTTCAACCTGTTAGTGATCACAGTGGATTCTCCGTATCCTATTTTTGTGTCTGTTCTGTGTGAATCTTCCTCATAACGCTTGTTTAAAAAGATCAGGAACAAAAGCTCATTTTGAAAGCTATCAGCATGGGAGAGGTTCCCTTCCCAAGCTGTGTCCCCCAACTCACAGTTCCCACCTACTTTGCTGGGCTCTCTCTGCTGGGGCTAAGCGGGGAGTGGGCTCCTGGTTTGATAATTAAGGCTGTTCTTTGCTGTGGTCCTGATTTCCCGTTCAGCTGTGCTTTCTGAGCTTGCCTGTGATCTTTAGATCAGAGATAGTGATCTTCAGAGATAGTCATCAGAGCAGAAAGTGCCTTCTAGTTTGAGTAGGCACTGGTTTTTATGTTTTCTCAGCCTGTACTTGTGCATCCCATGAGTTCTGTAGCTTTTGATTTCATGTATATGTGTGTTTCAGCCAGGCGCCCAGGTCTGGGAGCTTTCATACGAATGTGTATTTCCACTTTGTAAGTTTTGTAACTTTTGGTATATAATGTTTTTACCCCTTATCTGTCTTCTCAGTGAGATAATAGCGATGCCGTCAAGAAGAAAAGCATCACTTTGCTACTTTTCTCGGGGGTGGGGTGGGGGAGTGGTGGAAGGAACACCGGAGATGGGGAGCTAGGCTGTCGGTGAAGACTTGAGCATTTTAAATGGTGGAAGGGTATTTCTGTGTCTGTGACCCCGTCACAGTGGGGAGCGGACAGGCTGAGGCTGTCATTCTCTTCCCAGTGGGGTTTGTCCCCTTGCAGGCCTCAGGGCTCTGGCCAGGTGTGACTTGTGAGCAGTCTCCCTGCTCTGTCTCAGAATTGGCCTCCTCTCTCTCCATCCTCTGCTTTTTCTTGTCCTTTCTCCTGTCATTCCCTCTCCCACCTCCCCTTCTAGTCCACTGCACTCAGTAGTTTGGGGCTGTAAGCCCCTTTAAAGCCGTGTCCCAGCTAACCCTAACCCTGACCAGGACTCTCCTGGAATGAGGACTCTCTTGGAATGGGGATCCGAGTCCTGGCTGCTCCCCTCTCTCCTGAGGTGTTCTTCCTGAAATCCCCCCTCTGGATGAGCTTGTAAAGAAGGCTGAGGTGCAAGTCTGACACCCAGGCCAGGGCCCTCTCCCCAGGAACACAGTGTCTGACCTGGGATAGGGGCTGTGCATGTTTGCACTCAGGTTACGCTGAAGAATTGATGCTTCTGAACTGTAGTGTTGGAGAAGACTCTTGAGAGTCCCTTGGACTGCAAGGAGATCCAACCAGTCCATTCTAAAGGAGATCAGTCCTGGGTGTTCTTTGGAAGGACTGATGCTAAAGCTGAAACTCCAATACTTTGGCCACCTCATCCGAAGAGTTGACTCATTGGAAAAGACCCTGATGCTGGGAGGGATTGGGGGCAGGAGGAGAAGGGGACGACAGAGGATGAGATGGCTGGATGGCATCACCAACTCGATGGATGTGAGTCTGAGTGAACTCCGGGAGTTGGTGATGGACAGGGAGGCCTGGCGTGCCTTGATTCATGGGGTTACAAAGAGTCGGACACGACTGAGCGACTGAACTGAACCCAGGGGTATCTGCCAGGGCCATAGCACAGACGTTTATGAAAACTGCTGGCGAGTGAAGGGGTAGGGGCTCTGTTCTGGTGACACGCAGTGGTGGCATGCGGTGGGAGTTACTGACCGCCTCCTGGGTGCCGTCCCTCTTGTGGGAGAGACAGGCGGATCACCCCAGCCTGGCATGGAGCAGGGCTACTCGCCTCCCTGGAAGAAGTGTGCCAGCCACGAACGCCAGCTCCGAGTTCACATCCTGCTGGCCTTGAGCAAGTAATGGCTAGTTACCTTCCTCAGGAGCTGGTTGGGACCCACCTGCTCCTGCCAGGCTGTCCTGGCCCCGGGCACAGCGAGACCCAGAAGGCCCTGTCCCTCCTCTGCCGAAGGAGGTGGTCTCCGGCTCCATCTCCTCAGGAAGACAGTGGTTTGTGTCAGATGCTGGTGGGAATATCCTTTCAGAACCCCTGTCCTGGGCTGTTGAGTGGTACTGGAAACAAGTAGTGATCAGATGATTTTATTTGCCCTTAAGTAACTTGATTTTAACTTTGATTTTTCAGGAGAACATTAAGTTGGATAAAAGAGGAGGGTGATCATGCACCATGGCAGCGGCCCTCAGAATGTCCAGCACCAGCTGCAGAGGTCAAGGGCCTTCGCCGGCAGTGAAGGAGAAGAGCAGCAGGCCCACCCCAACCCCCCCCAGTCCCCCGCCACGCCCTTCGCCCCGGCGGTGAGCCCGTCTGCACCCCAGTCCCCCGGTTACCAAGTTTCACAGCTGATGAATCGGAGTCCTGTGGCCGGGCAGAACGTGAATATCGCTCTTCAGAATGTGGGGCCAGTGGTGGGCGGAAACCCCCAGATCACGCTGGCCCCCCTGCCGCTGCCCAGCCCCACTTCTCCAGGATTCCAGTTCAGCACGCAGCAGAGGCGGTTTGAGCACGGGTCTCCGTCGTATATCCAGGTCACCTCGCCGCTGTCGCAGCAGGTGCAGACTCAGAGCCCCACCCAGCCCAGCCCTGGGCCAGGGCCAGGCCTGCAGAGCGTGCGGGCAGGTGCCCCCGGCCCCGGCCTGGGCCTCTGCAGCAGCAGTCCCACCGGGGGCTTCATGGATGCCAGTGTGCTGGTGAGGCAGATCAGTCTGAGCCCGTCCAGCGGCGGTCACTTCGTGTTCCAGGAGGGCTCGGGCTTGGCGCAGATGGCCCCGGGCACCCAGGTTCAGCTGCAGCATGCAGGGGCGCCCATCACGGTCAGCAGAGAACGGAGACTCTCGCAGCCCCACACGCAGTCTGGGGGTACTGTCCACCACCTGGGGCCTCAGAGCCCTGCGGCCGCGGGTGGGGCGGGCCTGCAGCCTTTGTCCAGCCCCGGCCACATCACCACGACGAGCTTGCCGCCCCAGATCAGCAGCATCATCCAGGGGCAGCTGATCCAGCAGCAGCAGGTGCTGCAGGGGCCACCACTGACCAGACCTCTGCTCCCCGGGGTTGGGGTTGGGGTTGGGGGGACTTCGGCATTTGGGATGACGTCCCCACCGCCCCCCACCAGCCCTTCCAGGACCGCAGTGCCCCCGGGCCTCTCCAGCCTTCCCCTCTCGTCTACGGGGAGCACAGGCATGAGGAAGGCTCCCAGAAAGTTGGAGGAGATCCCCCCGGCCTCCCAGGAGCTGGCTCAGATGAGGAAGCAGTGCCTGGACTATCACTACAGGGAGATGGAGGCGCTGAAGGAGGCCTTCAAGGAGTACTTGATCGAACTGTTCTTCCTGCAACACCTTCAAGGGAACATGATGGATTTCTTAGCGTTTAAGAAGAAACATTATGCCCCTTTACAAGCTTATCTTAGGCAGAATGATTTGGACCTTGAAGAAGAGGAGGAGGAGGAGGAGGAGGAGGAAGAGAAGTCTGAGGTTATCAATGATGAGGTGAGAAGCAGCGGGTCGTGCTATGTGGAGTTGAGTCTACACAACTTCAAATCAAAAGTAGTCTGTGAGCCTGGGGTGTGTATAAGATGCAGTCTCATGAGGATTTCATCCAGGAGGAAAATTGAAGAATGGATTTGCTTTTTCCTTCATGGAAGGAAAGGGCTGGTCTAGTTGGGAAGACAGTGTAGAGTGATGCTGTGAGTAATGCTGGCTCATTTAGAACAGCGACACCTCCTTGCTTTGGAGAACTAACCTGGCATGACCCAGCCTTACCCTGTGCTCTGCTGGGTGTCTGGCCATTGCTCAGCCCTGAAAGCCTGCAGAAGCCAGGGGCGTGGCCACCTTCCTGCCAATTCCCCAGATTTCACATTTTACTTCTGTAGATCCACCCACTAAAAACAGCATGGATATCATTTTTAAAGAAAGAATTTGAATCACTAGCTTGTTACAGTATATCAGATGAAATTTAAATCACTAGATATGTTTTTAAGGTATCTTTCTAAAATATGGTTATTACAGCAAAACAGAATTTTTTCAATTTGTAGATGTCTTAGATTTAAGATCATGTATTTAACTCACACTTTTGCAGATACCTAAAGAATGATATTTAAGATAAGACTCCTTTTTAGGTGGTGAAATTTTGGGTACCTGGAATGGGTACTTAATAGGTCCTCCCCGTTGGGATTTTCCAACCCCTCAGTGACTCTTCAGATGCCTTTACTTAAACTCCCCAAGAATGAAGCTGAACAGATAAGCCGACAGGGAGGTGCACTGTGATGCACTGTTTCTGTGCCTTTGTGTTGTGTACTGTACACTATGTTGGTGGGACTTACTTTGTTTTTTGATATAGCCAAAATGTAAATTTCTGTCAGCTCTTCTGCAAAGAAATCAGCTTTTGATGAACAAAAGCTGGCCTCTTTGCTCATCTCATTGGTATTTATTATGTGTGGCTTTGCCATTTGGTGTTTTCTTTAACACCCTTTCCAGGATGAACCATTTTTTATTTTCTAAAAGGTTTATATGATTTTTTTGAGGGTTTCCCCTCTGTTGCCATGAAATAGTGAAGTTCAATTCTGTTTATGTTTGTATACCAATGTTGTCTGTAGGCTCAGTCCCCTTTATCTGTCATTGCCATTCTGACCTGCACGCAGTAGGCTAGGGTGCAAACTGCCTCTGAAGTTGTCAAGGCTTTGCTGTTTGAAGACTGTCTGCCATTCCCATTTTTAAAGTTTGAAGTTAAAGAATCTAAGGATATTGTACTTGTGACTTAAATTGGAGTTTCTGCAAGATTTGCAGTTGAGTTAGGGTGTTATGTTATAAATCTGTCATAAATTAGTTCAGTGTCCTTTTACAGGATTTGATGCAAAAACATTCCATTTTTAAACACCAGACATTGGTGAGCTATCAGCAGTAAAATTCTAACAAAATTTTGAGCAGTCTTAAAAATTATGTTGCCTTTTTTTCTCAAAATATTTCCTCTCAGGTAAAGGTTGTGACAGGAAAGGATGGGCAGACTGGTACTCCTGTTGCTATAGCAACCCAGCTTCCTCCAAATGTTTCTGCTGCTTTTTCATCCCAGCAGCAACCATTTCAGGTACTTTTCGATGGTTCTAAAATGTAGTCTCATCCGAAACTTTTCCTCATCCAGATATTTTAACCTTCAATTTACTATTTGCTCTTCAGCATTTTTTTTTCCAGAGCCCATTCCTTATTTTAAAAAAGTAAAAAAGCCTTCCTGCATATAAAATTATACAACTAAATTGCATGAGTAAATGACAACACAGACCTTGATGCATTATTTTTTTGTGTGTATTGACCTGTAACTCAGTAGTAGCTTCAGCATGCATGTCATCTAATACCTATAGTCTTGTTGAATGTGTGCTCAGGATTCCTGTGTGCTGTGTTTTCAATGTTGGTTCTTTCTTGTGTCTTTTATCTGTATTTTTGAGAACAGTGCAAACAGAGCAGAAAGAAAGATTATATAGATAACTTGCTGTTTTCTGTAGCTGGAAAAAACCCTAAAGTAAAACATAGTTTTGAACTATCAGGACCTTAGGCTTCTAAATGGATGTTAATTGAATGCAGACTGATTAACTTTTGAAAATTAAGTCATTCAGTTTTATTAATAAATGCCAAGAACCTAAAAGTACAGGTCAGAGTCTAGTCATTTTGGAATAGATTATGCTAGGTTCTGAAAGCAGTTTAATCTTGTGGTGGTATGTCTTAAAATACTTCATAATTTTAAATTTTGATATAATTTCAAATCAATATAAAAGTTACAATAACAGTACAAAGAACTCCCCTTATATCCTGTACCCAGATTTACCAGTTGTTAACTTTTTACCCCATTTGGATTATTTTCATTTTCTCTCTCTCATGTACACACAGACACATTTTCCCCCAAACTGTTTGAGAGTAAGTTGTGGACATCGTATTCGTGCACTTGTATCCCTGAGTACTCAGCATGTAGTATCAGGCACCAGTGTCATCTGGTCTAACCATGGTATGATAGTCAGTTCCAGAAATTTTACAGTAACTTTTACTATGACTAAGCCACAGCTCATGTGCAAATTTTATCTCTTATTCCAGTGACTTCCTTTTTCCCATCTGGGATCACCAATTGTGTTTAGTTGTCATGCCTGTCTTTAATCTAGGTCTCCTTTAATCTAGGCTGTCTTCTTTAATCTAGGCTGACTCCTCACTCTTGTGAGGAGTACTGGTCATTTTATAGAATGTCCTTTGACATGAGCCACTAATCTTCCACCTCTTGATGAGCCTTGCCAGCATTAATTGTCATGTTAAAGATGGCAAAGTGGATTTTCTAACTCCATTATTCCTTCTACATTCACTAGTTGGCATTCTGCTGCAATGATGAGCTTCCTTTTTTCTCCCATTCTTCTATTCATGTGTGGATTCTTATTTACTTCTCATGTTGTGGTGGTCTCTTGTGTTGTGGGGCCCGGGCTGTAGATGCACGGGCTTCAGCAGTTGCAGTGCGTGGGCTCAGTTGTGCACGGGGTTAGTTGCTCTGAGGCATGTGGGATCTTCCCAGACCAGAGATCGAACCCATGTCCCTTGCATTGGCAGGTGTACTCTTAACCCCTGGACCGCCTTGGAAGTCCCTTATTTAAACTTGCTTAATTCAGTAAAATTCATTTTTGGGGTGCATAGTTTGGTGAGTTTTGTCAAGTGCCTCAAGTTGTATAACCACCACCACACAAGAAACAGAGTTCTCTCATCCTCCAGGTGTTCCTCATGCTACATCTTTGTCATCAAATTCTCTCCCTCCCTTAACTTTTATTCTCTGTCTCTATGATTTTTTCTTTTCTGGAATAAAATGTAAATAGAATCATATAGTTTATGCTGCATTTTCAGTCTGGCTTCTTTCATGTAGCGTGATACATTTGAAATTCAGTTCATATTGTTGAATTTACCAATTGTTTCTTTTTTGCTGAGCAGTATTCTGTTGTCTGAATGTTCCCTACTTTGTTTATCCGTTCACCCTTTGGAAGGACCTTGGGTTGTTTCCAGTTGTTGGCATATCTAGGAGACAGATTGCTGGGTTGTTAATAAGTGTACATTCAGTTTTATATGAAACTGACAAACTTTTCCACAGTGGCTATTCCATTTCGCATTCCCACTAGCCGTGAATGAGAGTTCCTGTTGTTCTGCATCCTCCCCTCTGTTTGTTCTTGTCAGTTTTCTGACAAGAAAGTAGTGGTTTTAATTTTTATGTCTAAAGACTAATGATATTGAAAACAACTTTTCTTGTGTTCATTTGGCATTTGTATATCTTCTTTGGTGAAGTATCTGTTCATTTCTTTCACCATTTTTTCCCCTATTGAGTCATTTGCTTTATTGTTGCATTTGAGAATTCTTTATATAATTTGGATGTAAGCTTTTTGTCAGATATAAATTTGGAAATATTTTTCTCTTCATTCTCTGCCTTAGTTTCTTTTATATTGTTTTTTTTTAAGAGCAAAAATTTTGAGTTTTGATGCAGTCTCTTTTACCATTTTTTTATTTTATGTATTGTGCTTTTGACATTGATCTAAGAACTCTTTGCTCAACCCAGGGTCACAAAAATTTCCTCTAGTTTTTTCCCCTAGAAGTTGTATAGTTTTATGTTTTACATTTAGGTCTGTGATCCATTTTGAGTAACGTGTTTTTCTTTTGGTTGTATTGAGTCTTCGTTGCTGCGCACAGACTTTCTCTAGTTGCAGCTACTCTAGTTGCCCTGCGGAGGCCTCTCTCCACAGTGGCTTTTCTTGTTGCAGGGCACAGGATCCAGCGTCCGTGGGCTCAGTAGGTTTGGCACGTGGGCCTAGTTGCCCTGCAGCATGTGGGATCTTCCCAGACGAGGGATTAACACATGTCCCCTGCATTGAGACGCAGACTCTTAGCCCCTGGACTACCAGGGAAGTTCTTGAATAAAATTTTGTGTAACATGCAAGCATAGCTAGAGTTTTTTTTTCTTCGCATATTGATAGTTAAACAGCATTTCTTAAAAATGCTATCTTGTATCTGCTGAGTTGACTTTGCATCTTTGCTAAAAATCCCATCTAGGTCTGTTTCTAGGCTTTCTTCTCTTGGATTGATTTATATGTTTTATCTTGTTGGTAATGCCATACTGTCTTTACTATTGCAGCTTTGTAGTAAGTCCTGAAATCAGTATTGTTCTCTTCAGCTTTGTTCTTTTTCAGAATTGTTTTGGTCATTCTGGTTCCTTTCACTCTTCATATACATTTTAGAATCAGCTTGTCGGTATCAATAGAACATCCTGTTGGGATTGCATTGACTCAGTTGATCTCTTTGGGGTGAAGTAATAGCTTGACAACATTCAGTCTTCCAGACCAGGAATATGATATATTTCTCCATTTATTTTTGTTTTCTTTGATTTCTTTCATCAATATTTTATAGTTTTCAGCATGCACATTTTACGCAATTTTGTTAGATTTCTACCCATAAAGTCTAGTTTTTCTGTGATTCTATAGATGGTACTTAACTTGAAAAATTATTTTCTAGTTGCTTATTGCAAGTATATGGGAATACAGTGAGTTTTACAACCTTGCAAAAAACTCATTTATTTTAGGAGCTTTTTTGTAGATGGAATTTTCTACCTAGAGAAATCATGTTTGCAAAGAAAGCAAGATTTATGTTTTCCTATTTATATGCCTTTTTTTTTTTTTCTTTTTCTTGCCATGTTGCACTAGCATGGACTTCCACTGTGAGGCTGAATAGGAGTGGTGAGAACAGACATTCTTACCATGTTGATCTTAGGAGGGAAGCATTTAGTCTTTCACCATTAAGTATGATGTTAGCCATAGATTTTGTAGCTATCCATTATCAGGTTAAGGAAATTCCTTTTTTTCCTAGTATTTGTCATGAATGGATGTTGAATTTTGTCAAATACTAATTCTGCATCTAGTTACCTAATCATGTGATATTTCTTTTTTGGTGTAGAAATGATGAATTATATCACATTAAGGTATAATTTGTAAGCAGGGAATACATAGACCTCAAGTGTTACAGTTTGTTGAGTTTGACAAGTGCCCATGTAACCTACGCATATATTGAGATGTTCACCTCCATCAAGTCTTCTCATGTCCCTGCCAGCCATCTGTTACCCAGCTCCCAGCCCATTTTATTCCTGTTTATTCTGCTGCTACTGTCCATTTATCTTTAAGGTGTATTTTGACTGCACTGGGTGTTAGTTGCAACATGAGGGGTCTTTGTTGCATCACACAGGATCTTTTGTTGCTGTGCATGCACTCTAGTTGGAGCACACAGGCTTAATTGCTCTGAGGCGTGTGGGATCTTAGTTCCCCGACCAGGGATGGAACCTGTGACCCTGGTGGTGCTAATGGTAATGAACCCACATACCAATGCAGATTAGACATGAGAGACTCGGATTCGATCCCTGGGTCGGGAAGATCACCTGAAGGAGGGCATGGCAATCCACTCCAGGATTCTTGCCTGTACCACAACAAGTGAGGCCATGCTCTAGAGCCCATGAATGGCAACTACTGGAGCCCCCGAACCTAGGGTGTGTGCCCTGCAATAAGACAAGCCAGTGCAATGAGGAGCCCTTGCAACAAAACTAGAGAGTGGCCCCAGCCCCTGCTTGCCACAACAGCTGAGCCAAGTGGGCTGCAGTCTCTAAGGTTGTGCAGAGCTGGACATGACTAAAGCAACTTAGCATGCACACATGCCCCTGGTATTGCAAGGCGGATTCTTAACCACTGGACCACCAGGGTAGTCCCTCTTACTGTTTATTTTGATGTTCAGTTTATCTGTAATTTGACCAATGAGAGCCCTTTCAGACAGGCTCTATATACTCTCTGAGTATTTCCTTACCTTCTGGCACAAAATATTGAAAGTTTTTCTTCCATATGCCTTGATTCAGTCCAGGAATCAGTCATTTCTGTAAGGAACCTGGTTTCATTTAGGGGGGAATAATCATTTGAACCCAGTATTTAAGTGCTTGTGGTAATGAATGTGATACATTTTCTAAATTGGAAATTGTCAGAAAATTTAATCAGTGAAACATCTTTCCTATTAGTGCTTAGAAGAATGTAATATATCAATGCATTTATAAACCACATTGATAAATATTTTTTTAAGAACAGTGGGACAGTGAAAGGCAGAGAGTGCCCTTAAACCTAGGTGCATGATCTCCACAATGACATAAATTAAACCCTCTGATTTACTATCATACTAACCAGGTTGCCAGATTAAAATTGGACAGAATCTGTTGATTTAGGTCTGTGGAAGTCTCTTCCACTTAAAAAAAAATTATTTATTTATTTGTATTTATTTATTTTTAGCTGCACTGGGTCTCTGTTGCTGCACAGGCTTTCTCTAGTTGTGGTGAGTAGGGGTTGGGGCTACTCTCTAGTTGTGTGCCGAGGGCTTCTCATTGCCTTGGCTCTTCTTGTTGCAGGGCAAGGCTCTAGGTGCAGGGGCTCCAGTAGTTGCCATTGATAGGCTCTAGAGTATGGCCTCGGTTGTTGTGGTACACGGCATATGGAATCTTCCTGGGTCAGGGATCGAACTTGTGTCCCCTCTGTTGGCAGGTGGATTCTTAACCACTGGACCACCAGGGAAGTCCTCTCATCCACCTTTTTAAAAAATATTTATTTATTTGGCTACAGCTGGTCTTAGTTGCACCATGTGGGCTCTAGTTCCCTGACCAGGGATTGAACCCAGGCCCCCTGCATTGGGAGCACAGAGTCTTAACCACTGGACTACCAGAGAAGTTCCTTCTTACACACTTATGATGGGAGTGTAGTGTGGAAACATTCACATGATCTGGAGAAGGTAAACGTGGGCAGGCCCTTTGACCCAGACAGCATACTCTTAACGATACTCTTGTGTTTGTGAGCTGGAAAACATATCTAATAATGTTCCCAGCAGCATTGTTTATGATAACCCCAAACTGGAAAGAAGCAAAATGTCTACCACAGCAGAATAGATCGTGGACACTCATACAGAGGAATGCTCTGTATGCATAATCAGTGGTAAAAATGAGTGAGTGGTTATGGGTGGGCCTCAGCAGCACCATGTGGAGCAGAAGGGGCTCAGGAGAGCCCAAGGGCAGCATTCTTCAGTTAAAGTTCACTAGGAAGCAAAGTGTTAGTCACTCAGTTGTGTCCCATTCTTTGTCACCCCAAGGACTGTGTAGCCTGCCAGGCTCCTGTGTCCGTGGAATTCTTAAAGTGAGAATACTGGAGTTGTAGCCATTCCTTTCTTCAGGTAGCTTCCCAACCCACGGATCAAACCCAGGTGTCCTGCATAGCAGGTGGATTCTTTACCATCTGAGCCACCAGGAACCTTCTTGACCTGTATGCAGGTCAAGAAGCAACAATTAGAACTGGACGTGAAACAATTGGGATAGGAGTATGTCAAGGCTGTATATTGTCACCTTGCTTATTTAACTTAAATACACAGTACATCATGTGAAATGCTGGCCAGCCTGAATGAATCACAAGTTGGAGTCAAGATTGCTGGGAGAAATATCAACAGCCTCAGATATGCAGATGATTCTACTCTAATGGCAGAAAGTGAAGAGAAACTAAAGAGCCTCTTGATGAGGGTGAAAGAGTGAAAAACCTGGCTTAAAACTCAACATTCAAAAACTTAAGATCATGGCATCTGGTCCCATCACTTCATGGCAAATAGAAGGGGAAGAAGTGGAAACAGTGACAGATTTTATTTTCTTGGGTTCCAGAATCACTGTGGACGGTGACTGCAGCCATGAAATTAGACACTTGCTTCTTGGAAGGAAAGCTATGAAAAACCTAGACAGTGTATTAAAAAGCAGAGACATCACTTTGCCAACAAAAGTCTATATAGTCAGAGCTGTGGTTTTTCCAGTAGTCAGGGATGGATGTGAGAGTTGGACCATAAAGAAGATTGAGCACTGAACAATTGATGCTTTTGAATTGTGATGCTGGAGAAAATTCTTGAGAGTCCTTTGGATTGCAAGGAGATCAAAGCAGTGAATCCTAAAGGATATCAACTCTGAATATTCATTGTAAAGCCTAATGCTGAAGCTGAAGCACCAATACTTTGGCCACTTGATACAAGAGCTGACTCATTGGAAGAGACCCTGATGCTGGGAAAGATTGAAGGCAGAAGAAGGAGTCAGCAGGTGATGAGATGGTTAGAGTTTCACTGCCTCAGTGGACATGAGTTTGAGCAGACTCTGGGAGATAGTGAAGGACAGGAAAGCCTGGCCTGCTGCCATCCATGGGGTCGCAAAGAGTCAGACACGAGTTAGCTCCTAAACAACAAGGAAACAAAACCAAACACAGCATAGGGCGGAGTGTGGCCTGTGGGTTTTGGCACCAGGGGGAAACGGTCACCCATGGATCAGGCGGCCAGTACCTGATGGGACGGGATGCCTTCATAGTGCACCAGGGCTCTAGGGCATTAAGCCTCAGGATCAGTACCTGGGTGTTATTACATGGTAAACTTATAAGTCTTTCTACTTCTTAGCATTTTATTATGAAAAATTTCAAATAGAGAAAACAGTGTTCAGTGAACATTCATATCCCACTATTTAAATTCTGTGGTAACTTTTGGGGAAGTCCCAGTTCACAACTGTTTGTGTTACATATATATTAATTTCTGTTTGCTTCTCAAAGATTTTGAGGTAGTATTTTTTCTTTTTGGCTGCACCATGCAGCTTGCAAGATCTTAGTTCCCTGACCAGTGCAAACCTGGCCCCATGATAGTGAAAGCGACGAGTCATAACCACTGTACTACCAGAGAATTCTTCCAGATGATTTTTATTACAGTTATTTAGATCTTAAAGAAATTCTAATTGGAGATTATTTGTCAGTGATTATAATGTAAAAGGAAATGAATAATAATTAGAGTTCTGTAACCTTATCCCAACTA
>SJYQ01005704.1:292977-370264 GCA_006410935.1 Redunca redunca | reverse complement strand
TATCTGTTTTATATAGAGTAGTGTGTATATTTTAATCCTAAATTTCTAATTATCCCTCAGTGATTGATTTTTTAATTCTTATATGTGTGTTCACATTTTTATGTGTATAGTTAAAAGTTTATAAAGTGGTAGCTTAACTTGATTTAATAGACATACTTGCAGAAAGAAGGCATGAGTGATTTGTTTGTGCTTTCCTCTCCTTTATCCTTACTGAAGAATAACCTTGGGGAGACTTCTTTTTAGAATCTTGAATTGAGAGACAAAATCATGTCTACTTACAAGTAGTTCTTTTCTTTTGCAGGCACTTAGGAAGGTCATCATCTCATTGACCATGTCCTTTTCTTTCACCCAGCCCTACAGACCCCATGGTGCTACTCAGCTTATATGTGTTGTTTAAATTGGATAGAAATTTACCCATTGGTAACCAGCTGGTTGGTCTTAATTTCTTCCTCCAGAGTAACATAAGTCTGCTTTTCTTTTCTGTCAGCTACATCCCCAGTTCCTTCAACTGTTCTTTTTTATTCTCCCCCATAAGTATTTTTTTTTATTTTTTAAAAAAGTTCTAATATATGATTGTTATTTAAAATCAAATTGGTATTTTAAAGACAGCAGTGTCTTTCCCATTAAAATAGTCATGAAGACGTATAAGATGAAACTAAAAATCATTCTGAAAACCAAGAAACAGTGGCTATCGGGAATTAGGCAGACAAGTGTCTTTGATGACGTAGTCTTTTATGTTTAATGAGGTGTAATTTGTCAGTTTCTTCATATGAATGTCCAATCTTCTAGCTCATTTGGTTGTAAAGACTTCTCATTCCATTTATGTTGCTTTGGAGTCTTTAGGAACTGACAGGGTTATGTGCGTCTGAGCCTCCCTCTGGGCTCTCTGCTCAGCTTTTTCATCTGTCATCCATCCTTAAGCAGCATTATGCTGCCCTGGTGTCCACACCTTGTGGTGAGTCCTGAAGTCCAGTCCTTTTCTAGTTCTTCTCTCAAGAATCTGTTTTCAGTTCACTGACCTCTGCATCCCCACTCTACTGTTCAGTCTATCGAATGTATTATTTAAATTTCAGACACTTTTTCAGTTCTAAAATCTCTGTTTGGTTCTCTTTTTATTTTTTTGCTGAAATTATTTACAGTGTTTCTGGTGTAAAGTGATATATATATATTCTTTTTCAGATCGGTTCTGTTTTTTAGTAATTATTTTTTTTTGTGAAGATGTCCTCTCATCTTTCATAAAAACATACTTTTATTTTCTTGGATACTTACTAAAAGCTGCTATGAAATCCCTGCTGCTAATTCCAGCATGTGAATTGTCTAGGGGTTGGTGTCCATCGATTTGTTTTCTGAATATGACTCATGTTTTCTTGTCTCTTTGTGTTTTGAAGTCGTTTTGAATTGGACCATGGGTGTTGTGAATAATAGGTTGCAGAGACCCTGAGTTCTGTTAATATAATATTCTTCTGAAGAGTATTGGTGGTTTTGCTTTCACATTTAGTTAACATGGTTGAACTGAGGCGGTGAACCCTGTCTCCTGAGCTCTCAGTGTAGTTACGCTGGCCTGTGCTTGGAGCCTTGGCATGTGTGTGGCTTAGGAGGCAGCCAGAGATCAGGGTCCAGCTGCCCCTTGTGGTGGTTCCCCTCACTCACTTCTGCTGTGGTCTCCGGTGCTCCATCCTAGTGGTCTTCAAGCCAGTGAGGCCCTCTGTCTCTGGGTTTGAGGCCTGCCTTGTGCCAAATGCCATAAGCCTAGAAATCTCTGCTATTGATAGTTCCAGTTCCTCTGTGCAAGTATCGAGTTCCATCCTGTATCTGGCCACATTTTCACATTTTTTATATTTCTTTTAGAGTTTATGTTTAACTGGAATGTGTTTGGCCCAATGGAAAGTTCTTGGCCATTACTGAACACAGAACCCTGTATCAATTTCTTTTATTGAAAAAAATCACACCAAAACACCCTTTATTTGATTATAGAAGTAATACATTTTCATCATAAAACATTTGGAAAATTTAGAAAAAGTGCACACACACAAATTATAAATTGATTGTAATCTTGTCCCCAAAGAAAACCACTGTTCATGTATTGTCCGTTTTTTTATATCATTCATTTCTCTCCTTCTTCCTCCCTTCCTCCCCCCACCTTTGTTACATGTAAACGGGGATGGGGTGGAGTGCTTACTGTCCCTTTTCATTGCTGAGTCTCTGTGCCATGTAAGGCAAAACCTGCTGCATGGCTGGTCCTGGTGGTGTAGGATCCATTCCTAGATGGCAAGGATCCACAGCTGCTCTCACAGGCAGTTACTTTGTTCAGACATCTAGAACTTCCATTTAAAATGCCTTGATAAGTAGAGTGGATATAGTTGAATTATTTAAAAATAATTAGCAACTGTTAACCTCATTTTTAGCATTCAGTATCTCTGCAGGGTGGTGCAGAGATGTCAGAGGTGTAGGGCGCCAAGTTTCTGTCTTTGATGGTAGCTTTTCGTTAGAGCATTTTAAATAACCTGTATAAATTTCACACAGCTAATTGCAGTACCATTTTGAAGTTAGATTGTTATTAATTGCAGTTTTAGTGCCATTTCCCAGTAGGAAGACAGTTTCAACCTTTCTTCTTATCATTCAGCTTTGTGATTTTGGCGGGCTGTGTGATGACAGGTAGTGTAATAATTAGGGAGGCTAAGCTATAGTCCTAGACAAAACTAAGATTTCCTGCATTAGATTCTGCTGTCATTCTGTGTGCAAAGCCAGTTTGTTTCTGAAAGACTCTAGATTCTCATTGATCTGAAATTCCATTTAAAACCAGAATGCAAGTCCTTTTTTATTCTCCAGAGGTAAGTTAGAACTTACATTATTTTTTTTTTACAATATATTGGGTAGATAACATTTCTCAAAAATGAATGCAGTGTTTGGGGTAATTATGACAGTTTTAGTTTACATTCATTCTTGTGATGCATTTAAATTCTGAAAATCTCAGTTTTTCTTTTTTTTTCCCCCCAGCAGCAAGCCCTTGCAGGGACCCTGGTGGCAGGAGCCGGAAGTGCGATCGAAACGGATCCCTTCAAGAGACAGCAGGCGGGACCCGCAGCAGGTATGTCATGGAGCACAGGCTCAGGGGTCTACAGCGCCAGTTGGCTTCTTAGTTTGGGAGTTCCAGTGTAGTGGCCACCTGTTTCTGAAGCGTGGCCCATAAAGTATTTAGTTCTGGTTCGTTTCTACTTTGAAAGTTAACTTTTCTTTGGGTAGTAATCAACTCAATAAAATATTCCTGTGCGTGTTTATGTGTACTAAAGTTAGAAGTTTGTTAGTTGAATAGGTATATTGCAGTTTAACTTTCTATGTGCATTTATAGGTTCATGTCCTCAAGTGTAAAGCCATCTGCCCTTTCAAATTGTCATTCAATTTTTCAAATTGGATTTTTTTTCCAACTTAGAAACTTAATACACATTTTGTGTAAAAGATTCAAACAGTTCAGCAGGGTGTAATTTGAGCTCACCTCTGGTTTGGTATTCCTTCTCCATTCCCTAGCCACAGAGCTGGCTGCATTTGTTCATTTTCCCAGACAAGCATTGCTTCAGGTGTATCATTCTGAAAAAATTAAAATGCAATCCTATATGCACTGTTACGCCTTTAATATTAAATGACTAGGTTATATTTCCCAGTCATGGACCTCATTCTTTTTGATGGCTGCGAAGTATTGCACCTGGTGCATGAATGTGTCCTTTATTCATTAAAGAATAATGTTAGCATTCATTTGTTAGTGTTACCTTTTTTCTGTTATAATAAAAATAGGATTAAACCTTTAGTTTCACATTTTTTCCTATATGTCTGTGTATGTTTGTAAAAGCAGCACTCCAAGAATGAGACTGCTGATCAGAGTGTGCGCATAGTGAAGGGTTATTGATGCTAAGTTGCCCTCCAAAAGGATAGGGCCGGATTTTGCCCCATTTGCAGTTTCTGGTTCTCTCAAATTTTGGCTCTGTTATTAAGTATGACCAATCTTTTAATCTTTGTCAATCTTATGGGGTGAAAAATGAAATGTTTGTTTTGAGATGGGTTTCTTTCATTTCGTTATGGTGGTAGTATCTCTTCACATTTTTAACCATTTGTGAATGTGTCCCTCTGCTAGCTGTTTGTGTTCTTTGCCCATTTCATCTGTCTGGTTGTTGAGCCTTTTCATATTAATTTTTAAGAGCTTTCTGAATGTTTCCCATCATGTATGTTGCAGATATTGTCTCTTAGGTTGACGCTTATCCTTTGCCTTTTTATGATGCTATTCTTTATATTTACAAGTTTTTAACAGAAAGAAAGTGTATTTATCAACCTTTTATGGCTTCTGCATTTTGATTCATGCATAGAAAGGCCTCTCTGTTCAAAGATGATAAAAACACTTACACATGTTTTTTCTACTACTTTTGTGGTTTTATTTTTTACATCAAACTGCACCTTTTCTGAAAATTATTCTAGAGCAGTCTAAGAGACCTCGACTTGAAGTGGGTCACCAAGGGGTAGTTTTCCAGCACCCAGGGGTGAATACAGGAGTTCCTCTCCAGCAGTTAATGCCGACAGTTCAAGGTAAGACCCAGCACCAGAACTAGCTCTCTTAGTTCAGAAAAAGGGAGTGCAGAGAGGGCTTAGGGAAGTAGCACCAGGCTGAACGTGTGCAGTCCAGGTAGCATATCCAGGTGGTTTCTGCTGCTGGGATGTTCCTCTGAGTCCCACTTAACACAGCATGAAGAAACTACTGGAGACCAGCTCTTGTCACCTTAGCGGAGCCGCACGCCCCACTGTCCTCAGCTTCTCTCCGGTTTTCCCTCCTGTGTATTTTCTGACTTGCTACTGTGGTAGGGACCCTGCGGTTAGTCTGTGCCTGCTCTGCTTGGTGCTAACTCGAAAAGGCCGAGAGCCTTTCTTTCCTTGTTTGTGTGCTCGTTTATCACGTTAGACCTAATACACACAGGTTTCCCACCAGTTAAATTTCCCCTTTGAGTGTGTGGTGCTGTCAGCGCAGGGTCTGTGACAACGCTGGGAGGTGGAATCGAGCCTCGGAGTCAGGGCTGTTGGGTCTGCCCTTTCTTGCAGGAGGAATGCCTCCTGCCCCGCAGGCCACTCAGCTCACCGGCCAGAAGCAGAGCCAGCAGCAGTACGACCCCTCTACTGGGCCCCCGGTGCAGAATGCCGCCAGCCTGCACACACCTCCGCCGCAGCTGCCCGCCAGGCTGCCCCCAGCCGGCCTCCCCGCCGCACCACTGCCCCCCACGCTGCAGTTCCCCCCGCAGCCGCAGATGGCGGAGCCCCAGACCCAGCTCCCAGCCCCTGTGAAGACGCAGCCGCCCAACACTCCGGTCCCCGCGCCCCCTCCCGGTCAACTCTCCACAGCTCCCCCGCAGCCCACGCCACCCACCCTCCACATCCCGATGCCAGGGAAGGCGCAGATGCAGGCCCCTCCACTCCCGGCCCAGCCACAGGTACTGCGGGCCTTTGCTGTTCCTCAGGTTAGAGGGGGAAGAAAAGACAGGTGGTTTGTTGGATGGGACGGTGCATGGCGGGATAACTCACTCTCTCCTAGCAGCTCACTCTCCACTGTGGAGCAGTTAATTCACTAGTTGCAACATAATTTTGTTTGGTTCTGCAGTCCTAGTTACTGTTAACTAAAATGTCAGAAAATGACACAGTTCCTACTGCTGCTCTCAGTACCTAGAGCTGAGTACAGGTCAGCTCTGTGACCTGATATGCCGGGTCACAATATGTCGCTGCAGCTCCTGACCGTCCACCAGGCTCTGTCCCCAGGTGCCTCCCCATGGACGCTGGTTCCACAAGTGGTGGGCACGGCATAGATTTGCAGGCTCGATAGATGTTTCCTCCACTAATTTACTTCACCCAGACGCTTTTGTGAAATGTGTACAGTGAACCTTGTGGGGTCCCTGATGAACAGTGAGGCCAAAAAGCATGGGCCTGGGGCCCTAGAAGGGGCAGGAGGGAGTGTTTTCAGAGGCTTTTCTTAGCTGTGTGTGGTCAGCTGCATAGGAAAACCACCCCGCCCCCGACTGGTTAATGAGGAGACTTCCTCGCTGGATTTGGAGCTCGAGTTCTGGTGATTGGAGAAGCTTGCTCTCCCACGTGGTGGTGGTGCCTCTCATTGCCTGCAGGTGCGTGGCGCAGAACGGCGTCACCTGCTTCCCTCCACCGGGCAGCTGCTGTGGTGGAGTCTTTATTATTGCCCTCATTAGCCATGAGAAGATTGAGGCCAGAGAGACTGGATAACGTGGCCAGGGTGGCCAGCCAGCACTGCAGGGGCTGTGACTGGCTCCCGGCATTGACTACGGAGCCTTCTGTGTGCCTTGAGAAGGAGCCCCCCTTCTCCCACCAGGGTGGCTGAGCCTCTTCCCTGGGCAGGCTGGAGGTTTTTGTGGAGATGAGTCTTTCTGTTTTGGACATGGTTGTTGAGCCCCATACCAACTTCGCACAGCACTGATGTCTTTCTTGGGTTTGTTTCCTGCCCTGGTTGACCACATGTGCTGTGGGATGTGATTTTAGAGTAGTTCCTTACAGAAGCCGTGGAGTTCTGTTCCTTCCAGGTTGGGAGGGACCCACAGACTTCTTCTGTGAAGGGCCTCAGAGAGGAAGCATAACGGTATTCCGGGCTTTGTGGGCCGTGTGGTTTCTCTTGGGCCACTCAGCTCTGCCCTGGAAGGTGAGAGCAGCCCCAGGGCCCACAGTTGTGTGGCCACAGCCAGTAGAACTTTCCGAAAGTCTGTGGCTGGCCATGGTGTACCGACCACTGAGGTGGAGGACATTTCCGTAGATGTGCAAAGAAAAGCTGCAGGTTGTGAGAGGCCCATCCTTGGCTGTGGTGTCTTCTTCACACTGCAGGTTATAAACGTGCTGTGTTTGTGCCTCTCTGTTCCCAGCCCTCTTAGTGGGGCCAGTAACTTGCCTTCCCTGCTCTCTGCACCCCCGCTTCCTCCCAACAGAGTTCTTGTGTGAAATTAACTTCTCCTTCAGTCCAGGGAGGGAGGTGAGTTCTCAACTTTACAAGCTTGGCTCTCAGGCCAGGACTGAGGAGAGCCCCTAACCTTCTGGCTTGCCTACCACAAGAGGGTCACACAGAATTTATATTTGCCTTTCAGAATTTGGTATTTTTCAATTAAGGAGAACTACATGCAATTAAAAATTCTAAAAAATTATTTGAAAAAAGCAGTAAAAGCTGGAAAAAGCAAAAAAACAAGAACAACTGACATAAGACATTATGTGAAAGCACAGTTTGCAGTGAGCCCTTACTGTGGTTTTGTGGACAAACAGGACTTCTTTTCTGTGGACATGGTTTAGTTTGCCTGTTACTGTGGTCTGCGGATGAGCTTCATGATTGGTTTGCGTGGCTGGGGAGAGGGGGCGTTAGTGTGTGCCTCTCTGCTGGCCTGTGGGTTCCGGGTGCAGTACTGAGCCCTGTTTCCCCTGCTAGACGGTGGCACCGACCAGACCGCCTGTGGACCCCACCCAGTCCTGCCTGCGGCCCCCGCCCTCCACCTCCACTACCTCGACCGTTGCCCCCGCCAGCAGCTCAGGCCTGGGACCTTCACCTGCACGCGCCTCCCCGGTGAATAGACCCTCCTTGGCAACCAACAAGTCACTGTCTCCAGTCACCTCCCGCGCCCCGGGGGCAGCCGTGTCGGCGCCCCCGAAACCACAGAGCCCAGCTCAGAATGCCGCCCCGCCCCAGGACAGTTCTCAGGATAAGCTGGCAGAACAAATAGCCTTGGTAAGTGCCTGGAAAGATTGTAGTGTGGAGCCCAGCTGGTAGAATGCATTTGATTTTACTTTCTAAGGGGGCAGTAGTTTAAAAAGAAGCCCCTGATGGTCAGGATGACTGACTGAGGTATGTGATCAGGAGAGACCAAGATGACAACTGCATAGTGGGCCCTGTCCTGCTGCAGGTAGACTGGTGTGGAGAAGGTGTTTTCTGTGCTGGTGTCAACAGTTTGGGGGTGGGGAGTGGGCAAGACGTAGGGTGCTGACTGAGAGCTCAGAGCCAGCGGAGGCTGCCCAGGCCAGTGCAGGTTGTGGCCTGCACTTAGTTGGTGCTTACTGTTTGTTGGGTGACTAAGCAGTTATGTGTAAGTGCTCTGCCGTGAGTGTTGGTCTGGGCGCGTTGCCCCATGTGTGTGGGATGGGGCAGGATTGTAGATTGAGTGTGAATTAGTGGCATGCACCTAAACTATGTGCTGGATGCTCCTTGCAGGAAAACCAGATCCATCAGCGCATAGCGGATTTAAGGAAGGAAGGCCTGTGGTCCCTCCGACGGCTGCCCAAACTTCAGGAGGCCCCGCGGCCCAAGTCGCACTGGGACTACCTGCTGGAGGAGATGCAGTGGATGGCCACAGACTTCGCCCAGGAGAGGAGGTGGAAGGTGGCCGCTGCTAAGAAGGTAGGTTTGGGACGCAGGCAATCACAGTTCTCAGGCAGCCTTGGGAGGTGTTACGGACGGAACGTCCTGTACATGGCGGGTCTCCCAGCCCCAGTCTCTAAAGGGTTTCTTGACTCATGATGTGGATAAAGAATATCCTGTTGTTTAGAGAGTACCTGCTCTGTCCTTCCTTTCTGAGGATTGTCTTCAGGGCTCCAGCATGGGCTGCTGGGAACAGACCTGGCTCCTCTGCTGCAGTTCCGGCCTGGCATTTAGTTTCTTTTCTGGCCAGTTTCACCTGACAGTTGGCATGAAGGTGCCTTCAGCTCCCCAGATCCAGGATTGAGAGTAGGAGGGGGAAGAGGCCAGTTGGCTGGAGGGCAGCTCAGGCACTCGTGCCTGGCCTTAGGGCTGCTGCCGGCTGCCTGTTCCACGCTGCCTAGTCTTCCCGTCCGCTTCTCTCCATTTCTGCCTTAGACTTCATTTCCCTCTCTCTGTTCCCGAAGCAGGCACCCAGCCTGGGGGAGAACCTCTGGGAGGTGTTATTGCTGATGTTCACAGTGTGGAAGGTGGCAGATTTCTAGGGCTCTTAGGTCCCAGAGCGCAGAGCAGCTGTCCTTGTGTGCCTGTGTAGCTCCAGGCCAGGTGCTTCTCCCTCCACTGCTGTGTGTCTCTTCCTCTGGGTTAGATTCATATTTTGTATACTTTCAGGACTGAGATTGGTCTTATGTGCCAGACTGTCCACGTCCCTCCTCTGAATTCTTACCCTTGCTTTCCCTGCATAGTTTTGGTAGAGAGAAGCTGAGTCCATGAGGTGTGAATCTAAAGGGTCTTAAATCAGGTTCTTTGGTATTTCAGAAAATAACAGTATCATACTCCATTTTAGAGAAAAATATGTGTACTTGGTAAAATAACACTTGTGGGAGAGTCAAGCAGCACATTGGCAGTAGTTTTTGCTGGAGTCACCGTTTCTCTTCTGCTGTGTGTGCAGGTGAGGGTGTGTCTCTGTGAATTACATGCAGTTATGCACTGACAAGATTTTAAGAAAATGTAGCATATCTTTTTTTCTGATGGCATGACACAGGGCACAACATATAATTCTTGAACTTCTGTTTACTAGCTTGTCAGAACTGTAGCTCGTCATCATGAAGAGAAGAAGCTTCGGGAGGAAAGGGGGAAGAAAGAAGAACAGAACCGATTGAGGCGAATAGCTGCGTCAACTGCTAGAGAAATAGAGTACTTTTGGTCAAATATTGAACAGGTAAATTCTGAAATTTTGATGGGGTCCTGGAATCATAGACTGTGTCAGAGTTGACAAGGCAGGCTTCTGAACCATGCGTGACTCTGTGCTGGAGAAATCCCACAGGTAGAGCCCCAAGTGTCATTTAGAAAGGTGAGGTCCCTGCACTGCTGTGGCACCTCTGGACTGTTGGCTTATTAAGATACCTGGTTCTACCTCTCTGTTTCTCTTTGTGCATCAAAATCCCCATTGGCCACGATCTGCACGCTCTGTGATGTCTGTGAGCCTCTGTGAGGGGCTCTTCAGACAGACCTCTGTTGCAGGTCACTAAAGGGCTTCCCAGGTGGCATAATGGTAAAGACTCCACCTGTCAATGCAGGAGATGCAAGAGACATGGGTTTGACCTGTGGTCAGGAAGATCTGGAGTAGGAAATGGCAACCCACTCCAGTATTCTTACCTGGAAATTTTAATGGCCAGAGGAGCCTGGCGGGCTATAGTCCAGGGGTTGCTAAGAGTCATACATGACTGACCAACTGAGCACGCACACGCAGGTCACTAAAGACTGATTCATACTTCCAGAATGGCTCCTCTGTCTTCCTTTCTGTAACAGTTTTCATCTCACCCTCTGACAGAATTTGGGCAGGATGCAGCTGATACACTGTAATTAGAGTACCAAATTGAACATTTCTCTTTGAACAGCATGGGGGTGAGGCCACCAACCCCTGGTGTAGTTGAAAATCTGCATACAACTCATCATCTGCCCTCTGTGTCCACGGGTCCACGGCTGCTTGTTCAGCCAGCCGCCGAGTGTGCGGTTGTCACATTCAGCCAGCCGCCGGGTGTGTGGTTGTCACGTTCAGCCAGCCGTCAAGCGTGCAGTTGTGTAGGCTTTACCCCTGGAGAACATCACTGTGCACCAGTGACCTGCACAGCTCAAACCCATGTTGTTCAAACATCAGCTGTAATCCGAAGTGAGGTTGGACAGCTGGGGTTTTGGTCTACAAACTTTAATGTTTTCATATACAGAACTTTTATAATTTACATTCTTAATAGCATGCTTATTTATTTAACTGTTTTCGTTTAGGTCGTGGAAATAAAACTACAAGTAGAATTAGAAGAAAAAAGGAAAAAGGCTTTAAATTTACAGAAAGTTTCCCGGAAAGGTATGATTACTTTTTAAAAAGTCTTCCCTTTTGCAGGTTGTGTCTGCTTGGACTCTGCTCATTGTCTCCCTGTGACATTGTGGCCCTCTATGGAGCCTGCCCAGGGAGACCTTCCTTCAGCAGCCTGGCCCTGGCATTTCAGTTCTTTTGAGATTTGCTAGTGTGAGTCCGTGCCCACAGGGAGGTAGCTTCGGCAGGCTCTCAGAACTGGGGACAGGGAGATGAACTCCCCTGGCTTTGACCCCTGGGACCTTTAGCTGTCTCACTGCTCCCAAGTTGCTTCACAGTAGCTGCCTGGTCACTGGCCACCCAGGAGGTAGCCTTCGCTGGGGGAGGGGATAGATTCTCTCTTTTATTGATGAGGAAACTGAGGTGAAGAGGTGGCCCCTGCTGAAAGGCATGGATCTCTAAGATCATACAAATCATGAAATAGAAACTTTGCCAGATGGGAGACTGGTTTCTGCAGAAGCATCGGTGCTGAAAGCTGAGAGCGTGTGTAGAGGTGGGGCTGGCGCTGTGCCGCCCTGTGTTCCAGGAGGGGAGGTGGGCCTCGCCCTTGCTACCCTCTCCTCTCTTGGAGGGGGCGCAGCAGAGGTGCCCTTGGTTGTGTGAGGGACGTCACCTCCTTCACAGCCCTAGTGAAAACGAATCATGTTACCTCTCTCTTTAGGAAAAGAGTTGAGACCTAAGGGACTTGATGTACTACCGGAAAACTTTCTGGTAAGTTCGGGACTGTCGTGTCACTGTGTGAGAGGACAGAAGTGGTGTGAGTGAAATACAGTGCCTGACAGAGTGGAGCTACTTGTGTCTGGAGAAACTTGTAGACATGAGTAATGTTCTCTGTCATTATGAAATTAGTCTCCCCTGGGCATAAAGCGAGTTCTTCATAGCTTTAGGCTTCATAGCTTTCAAACCACTTTGGTGGTTTGGGGAGACACAGCTGAACACAACAGGTGTGGACCCACCTCCTCCTTAGTCTCCCTCCTCCTCTGCCTCCTCCGCACCTTTCCTGTGTCTGGTGTGGACACACCTGTCATGGCCTCTCCCACCTCTTCTAAGTGCATGTTGAATAGACATTTCTGCTTTGGTTTTTCATTCTGTTTTCAGATCGCATGCTTAACGATTTTTCTGCATTTCAGGATTCGGGAATATCTGGAAGAAAAAGAAAAGCGAGCACGTCTTTAACCGATGATGAAGGTCTGTCCCCTTCTCAGTGCTCTTGGCTGTCAGCAGGGCTCTCTGACAGTGCAGCTAGAGGGCTCGCTCAGTGCCCCCAGGGTGTCGAGTTTGGCCCTGCCTGGAAGAGTCAGTGGTTCAGTGGCTTGTGCTGTTGGGGGCCAGGTGCCTGGGTGGATGGGGATTTTGCAGTGAAGAAGTGAAGAGCTGGATTGTGAAGGAGGGAGTGTGTCGGGTGGGGGTGTGTGTGTGTGTGTATGCGCGCGCGCGCGCACACGCGTGCGCGGGTGGGTGGAGTTCCGCTGTGGATGTTGGTGGCCTTTTCTCCACCAGGATTTGGGGGCAAGGATGCAGGACAGGAGCTGAGCTCCAGGAATTTTCAGCTGGAGCCTCCAAAATGGTGATGGTGACTTTGCAGTGATGCCATGTAAAGCGCTTGTGGGTGGGCTCTGCAGGTGGACAAGAGTTCCACATCACCTCCTGTTTTAGCCTGAATAGGTCTGTCATGTGATGAAAAACCAGGCTCTATTTCACACCCTGAAATGGGAGAGGAAGTATAAAGCATGGTCCCTGGTTTTTTGCTCACTTAATATATACTGTCATTTCCAGATTCAGCCTGAGAAATTAGGACTTAGTTTTAACTTCTGTAATAGCTGTGTGAAACAGTTCTGGAGCCTTGTAGTGTTTCATGAATAGTTGAAGAGAAGCTGACATGGAGTCTCTATCTCTGACATTTGGTGATGACATTTCAGTGGAAGATGAGGAGGAGACGATTGAGGAGGAAGAAGCAAATGAAGGGGTCGTGGATCACCAAACAGAGCTGTCTAATCTAGCCAGAGAAGGTAGGCTCTGAGCAGCTTACTGAAAGTGCTCTATTGAGCATTTAAGACATTATAAACATTTAAGAATAAGGTGTAAAAGCCCAAATATAGTGCGTTCATTGTAGCCAACCGCACTGCCCAGGGTTGGATAGAGTATTGGGTATCCTTTTCCCAGGGGTGACTGCCAGCCTGAAACTTGCCTTTATTATTTCTTTGGCTCCATTTTGCCCTTTCCAGGCATGTAAATCCTAAACTACCTACAGCTTTGCTTGTATACTGAAACTTTGTATAAACAGAACCACTCTGGAGGCTCATCCGCTTGCTTTTCTCAGTTCTGTTCCCAATTTTTGTCCCCTGTGGTCCTGTGTTGCTATAAATTCATTAATTCCCACTGCTGAGGTGTTGTGTGTATGCCCATGCCGTGGGTTGTCGCTTGTACTCTTGGTGGGGGTGTTGGTGGTTCCCCTGCATTTGTCCTGATAGTGGGTGCTGTGTGCATCACTAGTGTTCCCTGTGTGCACGTGCGGGAGCGTCTGCTTGGAGTAGAGCGGTCGGCTTGTGAGGCATGCACACATGAGGTGGTGCCCCGTCAGAGTTAGAGCGGTTGTCTCAGGCCCCACATCTCAGGAGCACCTGTTCCTGTCAGCCTGTGGTAGGGGAGCATTACCCATGAAGTGCAGTGTCTTCTTACCACTGTCTTTACCCGCTTGGTTTTGCATTTTCTTTCCTGTACTGACAGGGGGTGTTCTTCACATGTTCTGGGCACATTTCCTTGTCAGTGATGTTTGTCATAGTGACCTTTTTCCGGTTGATTTGGGGTGGGTCTTCATTCTCTTTATGATGCCTTTTGAGAAATGAATGTTCTTAATCTTAGTGCAGTTGAGTTTGTCAGTGTAATTTTTAATCTCAAGATCAAAAGGATGTCTTTCCATATTGTCTAACATTTTTTTGCTCTCATACTGATGTCTTTTCATCCACCACAAATTGATTTTGTCTCTAGTGTGAAATAAGAGTGTGGTTTCTCTCCCCGCCCCCTCCCCCTGCCAGATGGATTACAGATTGTCCCAGTGCCACTTGAAACAGCCATCCTTCCTCAGTGATGCCTGGTGTCAACTCAGATATTAGGTTTTCTGATACGTACAGCTCTTTCTGGCACCTTTATTGTTATTGGTCGGTTTATACCAGTACTACACTCTGTTGATTGTTCTAGCTTTATAGTAATTCTTTTTTTTTTTAAATACTGTTTTTAAAAATTACTTTTTTATTATTTTTATTTGCACTGTGTTTTCATCACTGTGCACTTTCTCAAATTGCAGCGAGCCGGGGCTGCCCTTTGCTATGTGCAGGCCTCCCATTGCAGGGGCTGCTCTTGTTGCAGAGCAGGGGCTCTAGTGCTCAGGTTCAGTAGCTGTGGCCCAGGGCCTTACTTGCTCTGCAGCATGTGGGATCTCCTGGCCTACGCCCCCTGCCTTGGCAGGCAGGTTTTTATTCATTGTGCCACCAGGGAAGCCCTACAATAATTCTTGAGGCCTAGCTAGGTAAGGCCTTCTGCCTCATTCTTCTTTGAGGAGAGCCTTGACTATTTGGGGTTTATTTCAGATATGATTCAGAATCAACTTGTCAAGTTTCAGAGAACCAATTGAGGATTTTGATGTAAATGTAGTTGAGTTAGTGGGTGTTTGGTGAGAACCATGTCTTTATGAAGAGCTTTTCTAAACTGTGATCAAAATAGTCTCTCCATTTACGCAGGTCTCTTTAAATAGCTTCCACTAATGTTTTCTGGTTGTATATTTTTGTTAGATTTAGTTCTGGGTACAATATATTTTTTAAAGCTGTAAAAATGGTGTATTTTTAAGATTACATTTTAATTTTTTTGCTGGTGTATATAAATGAAGTTGATTTTTATTTGTTGATCTTAAATCCAGCAACACTGCTGAATTCTCATGTTGCTTATATGTATACAACCTCTTCATCCCCAAAGAATAACATTCTTTCTTTATAATCTTGATCCTTTTATTACCATTCTTGCAATAAAGTGTAGCAACAAAAGTGTTGATGGTGGACACCTTTGGCTTGCTTTTGTTGTTTTTGGCTGTACTGCACAACTTGTGGGGTCTTGGTTTCCTGACTGGAGGTTGAACCCTGGCCCTCAGCAATGAAAGCGTGGAGTCCTGACCACTGGGCCACCAGGGAATTCCCTGGCCTTTGACTTGTTCTTGACTTGAGAGGGGCATTTTCACCTGGAAAGACAAGTAACTTGTGGTGGTTGGTCATGACTGGTTCAAATTCAGTGTTCTGTTTCACCTCTTAGTCTTTGAGCTTTACCTTGTCTTATGTTCTTGTAGGCCTCTCTCATTCTCGTGTGTATCCCTGACTTGGTAGAGTCTGTGTTAACTTGGAGCTTTAGCTCTTCCACCACTTCCTGTAGTGCAGGAATTGGGAGCAGCCCAGCTGGGTGCTTCTGGCTTGGGTCCTGCGGAGATGCAGCCATCCGCAGGCCCAGCTTCCGGTCCATGCCCTGCCCCTCTGGCCACTCACAACTACTTGGCTGGCTATTGGCAGGTGAGCCCCAGTCCCCTCACGTTGGGACTTCTCTGGGGGTTTGTTTGAGCATCCCCAGAACAGGGTGCCGTGGAGGCTGGTCTCCCCAGAGGAGGTGGTCCATGAGCATCTGCATCTCCTACAGTGGAGCCTTGTAAGCTACTCACTGTCATTTCAAGCCATCTGGTGGTCACCCTGGTTAGCCCTGACCACTGGGGAAGCTGACCAGCCTGTGAGTGCCATGAATGATGTCACTGGGGGCTCGTCTTCATCCATCCACAGGGTGCCTCTTCCTGGTTGAGTCTCCTCTCACTCCCTTCACAAAACTTTCAGCACTTTCTTTATGTAGATGTGAATTTTTTAAAACTTTAATTCTAAGTATTTAAAATACTTTCTATCTAAAGAAGTATGGAAATATTTTCTGAGTAGGATTTTTTTCTTCCATTATATCTTCAGGCTAGTTTTTAATGTGTGAAAGCTGTTGATTCCATGAATTAAGTTTGTTCCAAGACACCTTACTAAATTATCTAGTTGATGAAGTAGTTTTCAGTTGTTTCTCCTCTTCTTCGTTCCTACTGTGATAGCCATTATATGATGCATATGCACATTTCCCTGTTATTTTGTTATGGAAACATGCAGACAAACCAAAGAAATAAAGAACCTTATTATGAACACCCATGTACCTACCACCTCTCCCATAATTTCTTCTGCTTGTCTTTATCACATATCTACCCGTCAGCCCCATGTGATGAATAGTTTAAATTGTGAGCAAGTCTGTCACTAGAATATTATGTCTTAAGCAGGTGGTGCCTTGCCTGCTGCTCTTTTGGGGTACTTCTCTGGCAATTCTTATTTTGACCACCAGTTTTATTGACATACAGTAAATATGCAGAAAAGCTTCTGTGTCACAGATACCTAGCTCACAGTGTTCTTTGCCTTGTTTTATACATAACACCATGTGGAACTGTGTTTGAACATGAACCTGAAGTCCTGGTTTCCAGTTACTTCCCCAGACAGACCCATGGAAGTGGGAAATAATGACATTAGAGGCCATGACATTTAAAGCCCTTCAGCTTTTCATACTGGTTACCAGAAAAATAAGCCTGTTTATACCACCTCCTGCAGTGTTGAGAGTATTTGACTCAGTATACCAGTCCAGCATTACAGTTTTTAAGATGGTTGCTGGTGTGAAGGAGGACCAATTGTGCACTGGTTTCTGGTGAGGTTCAATTAAATACTTCATGAGCCCTTTATAGTATTTTTTGTGTGTGACAGCTCCATATCCCTTGCCCACTGTGTCTGGTGCTTTAGTTTGCTGCGTTATTTGATCAATTAGGGTGAGGTCTTTATACAAAAAGGCTAATAATCTTTTAATCATCCTTTTTGAACATTTTTTACTTGTGATTTTTATTTGATGTTTTGTATTTTTATGTGTCATCTCCACCAATTATTTCTATTAGTAGTATTTTTATATTTTCATTTATTAATCTGTAAGTTTTATATACATTTATTAGGTTGTATTTGGGTTATTTTAGGAGTATTCTTTTATGAATAAAAGTTGTTTCTCATTTCAAAGATCCTTACCTTACTTTATAAAGAAATTGTTTTATACTTTGTATCAGTAATGGGCAATCATTATTAGCTTTTTTAAAATAAATGTGCTTTTAGAAAATACTTTTCCCAAGGAATTATTTTAAAGCCAGGGAAAGGAATGTACAGTTGAGCCTTGAGCAACATAGGTGTGAATTGCGTGGATCCACTTACATGTGGATTTCTTTTTCTAGTAGTAAAGACTACAGTGCTCTGTGATCCATGGTTGGTCAGGTGTGAAGAAAGGAGGGCTGGAAGTTATATTTTCCTCTGCAGAGTTAATACCCCAACCCCTGAGTTGTTCAAGGTCAACTGTGTGTGAAAGGGCCCTTCTCCCAAAGGGCCTTTCTTCCCAGCTGACACTGTGTAAAATAATCTTTCTTCCTGCAATCCTTTCCAGCTGAATTGCCGTTGATCGATTTGATGAAGTTGTATGAAGGTGCCTTTCTGCCAAATTTCCAGTGGCCCCAACCTAAGCCTGACAGTGAGGAGACAAGTGAAGAAGAAGGTCTGTCTTGACATCTTTGAAGAATTCACCTTTGAAAACAAAAGCCAAAACACCAAACAGAAGGAGGACACTTAAAATAGAGTTTAAGAATTACCTTTACTTTTTTTAGTCTGATGAAAGAAAAAGTTGAAATATATTTAATATAAAGTTTACATTAATAGTGTTATTAAATTCTGTGCTGTTTATTTTTATTGGTCAACTTGGCATAGTTATCAGAACATTTGATCAAGTTACGAACAGTGTAGAAACAGTCTTCTCCAGATTGTACGTCACCTAGATTTTATCATGTTTATCCAGGCTGTGCTATGCTTGTTTAATTGAGCACACCCATTTTAAGGGCTTTACCTGACTTATTGAATGTTCCAAGCAGGTTCACAGACTATGCCCCATAGAGTATCTACTTCTTGTTTTCACCCCTCCTGTTCTGGTTGGTAGACTTGGTTGCCTGTGGTGGGTGGTGGGCGAGGGAGGGGCCCAGAAGAATTCTGAGGGATACAAGGGCCTTCTGGATCCCTTGCTGCAGCCGGACTTCAGGAGGGGCTTCTGGCCCCTTGCCCAGACACAGCTGCCTCTGAGCCTTCCTTTCTTAATGGCAGGGCCAGCCACTGAGCCCTCAGAGGCTGTGAGTATGTGAGTGGCACTAGCGCTAATGCTGTACCGATGTTTTCCAGCTGTACCCAGAGGCCTTCCAGAGTGCCCCTCCAGACTCTGTAAGAGTTTGTACCTGTTTGTCTGGAGAGCAGTGTTAGCTGTATAAAAGTGGATTAAAAACAAACTTGCTGCTTCGTTCTGTATTTGAAGTATTTGGGTTCTGTCGACTCCTTTTTCTCTTCTCTCTTTTCTTCTTTCCCTTCTCTTTTCATTCTTTTTTAATTTCTTTTTCTTTTCATGCTAAGTGGGCTCGTAATACTATCACAGCATCTCTGACCCCACAAATCCCATTTTCCCGTTGATCACAGACATGGAAGACTGCCCAGGGGACCGCGAGAGCCGGAAGGATGTGGTTCTCATCGACTCGCTCTTCATCATGGACCAGTTTAAAGCTGCAGAGAGAGTGATTGTCGGGAAACCTCATACCAGGGACATCGCGGAAGTGACCGCTGTGGCCGAAGCCATCCTGCCCAAGGGCAGTGCTCGGATCAGCACTGCGGTGAGGCTTTGCCCTTTGTGAGGGATGGTATCCCTGTGAGGGGAAGGTTCCTCCTTCTAAACCAGCTCTTTATCCCAGTGGCAGAAGTTGTTGGGAAAAACAATCACTGATCTTTCCTTTTCTGTTATCTGTGAATCATCTTTGTGGCCTTCCAGTAGGCTTATCCTGTGACTGCTCTGACTTTGGAGAAAGAATTGTAATGGTTCTCCTGAGAGGTGTGTGTTGGCCCGTCTGCCCCGCAGGTGAAGTTGAACGCCCCAGCCCTGCTGTACGGCGCCCTCAGGGATTACCAGAAGATCGGCCTGGACTGGCTGGCCAAGCTCTACCGCAAGAACCTCAATGGCATATTGGCAGATGAAGCTGGGCTTGGGAAAACAGTGCAGATCATTGCCTTTTTTGCTCACCTAGCCTGTAACGAAGGTCAGAGCCTGTCATTGTTTAAATAGTTTGTGTTTGCTGAGACTGAAGCGTGAGTGGGACATCTAGCTTGAGGGTGGGGGTGGGGAGGCCTTTTTTCTCCGCTCCTTTGTTTCTGCTCCACACTCTGCTCCAGAACAGGGCCTAGAAGCACTTACCTCTGGAGCCAACAAAACTCTCGTTCACAGTGGATACTACATTAAGTAACTCACAAGTTCTCCAAGTCTAATGTAATGTCGGATCCAGCCGGCTGTGACTGACGCTTTGTGACTTCCAGGTTCTGCTGTCCACCAGTGTGGATGGCAGGGCAGGCAGCAGGGCCTCCGTGCTGCTTCTCATTGGCATGAATCCTTTCGGCTGGGCGCTCCCTGCAGTCCGCCCCTGGGCTGGTTGGGGAGCGGCCCTCCTGGTAAGATCACTAGCACTGCCCTCCTGTCTCTCTGCTGGCTCCTGTCACCCACAGGGCTTCTTTCCCAGAAGGGTTCCATGGGAGTAGCCTGGAGCCCTGTGAGGGTTTGGCATCTGCACAGCAACAGAGGGTTGGGGTGTCCGCTGCCCCCACAGGAGGCTGTGCCCTCTACCCTAAATGTCCACTTCCTCAGCCCTTGGCTCTTTGAACTCACACGGAAGTTCAGCTTGGCACTGTTCACCACCCTCTGTGCCTGCGGGGCTACAAATGAGTCTGTGCCCATGTCTCTAACCAGGACGGGGGCTTGTGGGCTTCTTCTCCCAAAGGAAGGGTCTGCTGGTACCTGGGGTGGAGTGATGGAGGGCAACAGAAACTCATGCATGTTTCAGCACTTGGTCAACTCCCAGGGACCCTTCTTCTCTGTGTCAAGCGCTTTAGAGGCAGGGCGGGACCGCTTGAGCTGGAAGAGTTGATATCCTGAGTTGCTGGATAGAGGTTCCTTCAGCGCAGGAGTAGTTTCTTCCTTTGTGGCCCCTCCAGATTCTGACACAGTTACCTTAGCGTCCTCAGTGAATAACTCTGCCTTGCCCTTAGTTTTGAAAGCTTACATTAATACAAGTGAATCACCTTTGGGACCTTTTCTTCTTGTGTTAGTATGTTTGTTTTTGAGGCAGTACCACAAAGTGTTCAGTGTAGTACTTTAAAATTGGTTTTAATTTTCTCAAGATAGAAAAGCTACCCTGTCTCCTGTCTTGTTTAGTTGAAAAAAAATGTTTCTTATTATATGTATAATAGTGTGAAATTCGAAGCAACATACACTTCCTAAAATAGGGGATTTTATTTCATTAATTGAACAAACAAGTGACTCAGTTATTCATTCTGTAGGTGCTTACCTAATACCTACCCCATTCCAGGTACTGTTGTAGTCACAGTGGGTGCAGCTATGAACCGAACAAAGCACTCCCCACTCAGGAGGCCTTCGGCAGGCACAGTGAATAAGGATGCAGCTTACTGGCATTGTGTACCGTGTGCCTCGCAAGGCCTTTGAGCAAAGGCCTGAGAATGCTGTGACCGCCTGAGCGCGGGGCTTGGGGAGGTGGGGTGGTGGGTGCAGAGGCTGAAAGAGTTGCTGGTGTGTCCACGGGGCAGTATTGAGGCTGGTGTGGTGGCTGGAGCGTACAGAGCCAGGAAGGCCCATCTGCTGGCCAGGTGGGGCCTTGGTCTTCCTCCTTAGAGGTTTGTGTTACTGCTAGTGTTGGAGGAGTCACTCAGGCACCTTGGTGCTGGAAGCAGACTGAAAGTCCAGCCACTGGGAAGCTTGACAAATTAGAGGAGAGGCAGGTGCTTGGCAGGTCTTAGCGGGCTCTGAAGGGTGGGTGGGTGGCTGACCCTCTGCTGCCTGCTCCAGTTCTGCACGGGACAGACTGAGGATGGCTCACCTTGGATGTGGCTCCGCTGTCTGCCCTCACCAGGGGGGCCAGTGTCCTTGGGCTTATCATTGACTAACCATAAAACTGTTCGCCACTTCCTCAAGAGTAGTGGGGTAGCTCCAAGAGAGTTTGAGTGAGGGGGTTCTGATAAGTTCACACAATTAAAATTACTCATAAACTCACCGCCTTCTTTAGTGAGCAGTGCTGAGCATATTTTCAAGTTTCTGTTGGCTCTCTGTATGTCTTCTTCAGAGGAATGTCTGTTTAGGTCTTATGCGCATTTTTTGATTGAGGTGTTTGTTTTCTTGGTATTGAGTTCTATGAACTGTTATATGTTTTGGATGTTAACCCTTTGTCAGTCATGTTGTGTGCGTATATTTTCTTCCATTTGGATGATTCTTTTTAAGGATCAGTATAACGCTTTGCATATGAGCTGTTATGACTATAGATGTGTGCGTTATTGGTATTTTTTCCAAGTCTGCTGTTCCTTATTTTTAACTTGGTTTAGGTTTATTTTATAGCACAGGAGTTGAAATTTATGTACGTATTACTCTAGTAATTTAAACAACCTTACTTTTCTGGAGAAGGAGATTGAAACTGTGGGATGGTTTGGGATGTGTTCTGATTAGCAGTTGGCAACCGTCATGAGCATGAGTGTTGGACCAGTGCCCGTAATGTGGGGGTGAGCGGGCCATGCTGGGTAGGGGGGCTTGGTGAGTGCTGGGCTCAGGGCTCCTGCCTGAGGTTTCTTCCTTTCTGAGCATTGTTTTGTGTAGATGAGGGTTCTTCCCCCTCCTTACATTAGTGGTCCATGGTTTTGAATAAATTCTCATTTTACTGGGCACTTACTTGTTCAGCACCTCTGTGGAGTGTGCCCTGTGGCGGCGCTGGGAGTGGAGACGCAGCATGTTGTCCTGCTCTGTAGGGAGGACGGAGGACAGCCCTCTGGCCCTGGTGATGCCTGCTCTAGTCGTGCCTGGGCTCCCCCGCACACCTGCTCACCAGGCATAGTGCTGGGCGCCTGGACTGGACACACGGCTTTTGTTACAGAGGAAACGTCTGTCTCCTTTGTAGGCAACTGGGGCCCTCACCTTGTCGTGGTGAGGAGCTGCAACATACTCAAGTGGGAGCTCGAGCTGAAGCGTTGGTGTCCGGGGCTCAAAACGCTCTTGTATGTTGGCAGCCATAGAGAACTCAAGGCAAAGAGACAGGTATGTTATTTTATACGTGAGAAAGAATTAATTTAATTCTTAATTTCTATAGAAAGCAAACTTCAAAGTCTTAGCATATGCTTGTTAGTGTAATTATTGTAAATCACTCATTTGCGAGACCCTAGACCTTGTAGTTGTCTAGACTTGGAGCCCTTGGAAGCAACAGACCATACTCAGTAAACTGGCCTGCAGGGGTTCCCTGTAGGGTTCATGCTCACCTCCCAGAAGTGAAGGGACTCCCCCCCGCACCCCCACAGAGCCCAGGTGGTCTCTGGAGGGGCTGCTGTCCTTTTAAACCATAGATCTGTTTGTTATCACAGGCAGAAATGAGAAATTGTGATGCATCTTGGGTTCTGAATTATAAATCCATAAATAATTCTCATGGACGTGTTTATAAGGAGTATTTGCGACAAACAGAAGAGCTTCTGAAACAGATTAGGACTTGTACCTATTTTCTGCCCAGTAGGTTCTAGTACTAGATTCTAAGTAAATGTTCCAGATCACAGTTATTCATTGAAGA
This sequence comes from Redunca redunca, assembly GCA_006410935.1. Taxonomy (NCBI): domain Eukaryota; kingdom Metazoa; phylum Chordata; class Mammalia; order Artiodactyla; family Bovidae; genus Redunca; species Redunca redunca. The sequence continues at coordinate 347,686 of SJYQ01005704.1, read as the reverse complement.
GAAAAATTTGGCTTATGGTTAAACTCTACTGTGTTAAGTAGTAGTTACTAAAAACGTGTCTTTTCTCTGAGGTGTCTCTTCTTGGCTTTTTCTTTTTTACTTTTACAGTCTCTGGTTATTGCTCGTAAAAACCTTAAATGTAATCAGTTGCAAAATAGCTATTCATGTTTCCTGTCAGCTTCTGAATAAATGTTTCCCTCATTAAGATTATATACCATGAAAACAAGCCCCACTTCAGGACACTGCATGCTAATATGTTTTCCAAAAGCAATTGTTAATGCCCCCAAAGCAGTTTCTTAGTTTGTCCACATGAGGGCTTTAGCCTCCTAGAGAAAAAAGATCCTAAAAATATAAACAGCCATTTTCTATGTGGTGGCAGCAAATTATTAAGAAAAAAGAGTGGAGTGACGGTGATGGGGACAGGGTAAGTGGGCGGTGAGTCCTCTCCAGGCGGCTTGCGCCCGAGGAGGTGGTGAGGCCTGGCTTGTGTGCTGCAGGAGTGGACGGAGCCCAACAGCTTCAACATCTGCATCACATCCTACAAGCAGTTCTTCAAGGGCTTCCTGTCCTTCACGCGGGTGCGCTGGAAGTGCCTGGTCATCGATGAGATGCAGCGCTTGAAGGGCATGACCGAGAGGCACTGGGAGGCCGTGTTCACCCTGCAGAGGTCTGACTGCCCCTGCCACGTGCCCTGTGCTCTCTGTTGCTGATGTAAAGGTTCTTTGGAGGAACCGTAGGGAATTTCAGACCCCCAAATGGCCTTTCAGCTGCAAAGACTCCCCCTCACCTCCGTCCCAACCCTTGAGGGCTGAGGAGACCCAAGTGAAGTCGCTCAGTCGTATCCGACTCTTTGCGACCCTGTGGACTATAGCCTACCAGGCTCCTCTGTCCATGGGATTCCCTAGGCAAGAGTACTGGAGAGGGTTGCCATTTCCTGCTCCAGGGGATCTTCCCAACCCAGGGGTCGAACCCAGGTCTCCCGCATTGGAGGCAGACGCTTTAACCTCTGAGCCACCAGGGAAGCCCAAGGCTCTTGCCTAATTCAGTTCATTAACTTAATTTGTGTGTGCGCATGCGTGTGTGTATGCATGCGCACATATGTGTGCGGGCTCCACAGGATCACTGTCCCTCCCCTTGAGCATTGTCAGAGCGATTCTGTGCCCAGCCTGAGTCGTCTCTCCGCCTATACGCAGCCAGCAGCGCCTGCTCCTCATCGACGCACCCTTGCACAACACCTTCCTGGAGCTGTGGACCATGGTGCACTTCCTCATCCCCGGCATCTCCAGGCCCTACCTGCACTTCCCCCTGAAGGCCCCCAACGAGGAGAACCAGGACTACTACCACAAAGTGGTCATCCGGCTGCACCGGGTACGTGCCCGCAGGCCCCTGACGTAGTGTGCCTGTGACACCGTTTTTGCAAAGGAAACAATGGAGAGCTCTCTCTTTTCAGGTGACACAGCCCTTCATTTTGCGGAGAACTAAGAGAGACGTAGAGAAGCAGCTGACAAAGAAATATGAGCATGTCCTCAAGTGCCGCCTCTCCAATCGACAGAAGGCCTTGTACGAGGATGTCATCCTGCAGCCGGGGTGAGTGTGCGCCCCACCCTCTGTGCCCGCACAGAGCAGGGCCCCCTTTGGTCTCTCAGAAGGCTCCTTTTCAGGAGGTGGGTGCCTGGAGCTGGAGGCCACGCTCCTCTCAGGCTCAACAGTCCTGTCTCCTCCCTGGTCCCATCAGAGGCTTTGCCCATAACCGGCCCAGGAGGAGCACAGCATTGCTCTAGTGTGAGAGGACTTGTGTGGAGTCAGGGCATTCCTTCCCTGACCCAGACAGACCCCTGGGCTCTTCGGGACGCCTGCCCTGTTGTTCTTTGGGGGCATGCCATGGAGAGTGCTCCCACGTCTAACCTATGCCCTGGCTCTCTGGCCTCCCGTCCTCTCTCATGGGACAATGAGCCAGTCTCAGAACCACAGCCTCGTGGAGGTGGGTTGGCATGTGGCAGATTTACTCACCAGGTCAAGGGGATGCACCAGCCGTGCATTCATAGAGTGGGGACAGCAGATGGGGAGAAGCCTGGCTGGCACGTGCTCGCACCCCTGGCAATGCTCCTATCTCTTCCCGCATGTGCACAGGACCCAGGAAGCGCTGAAGAGTGGGCACTTTGTGAACGTGCTGAGCATCCTCCTGAGGCTGCAGCGGATCTGCAACCACCCTGGGCTGGTGGCACCCCGGCTTCCGGAGTCCTCCTACACCGCAGGGCCGCTGCAGTACCGCTCTGCCTCGCTAGTCCTGAAGGCGCTCGACAGAGACTTCTGGAAGGTACAGAGAGGGTGCCAGAGGGGTCTCCACTGAGCTCTGTTCCAGAAGCTTTTGGACATCAGTGTCCACTAACTTGTGTCCTGTGTTCTGCGTTGCCGGATGCTGGGTAACATCAAGGGGCGTTTGTGATGGGCCTTGCCCTGGACCCAGAACCTGCTTTGGAATGGACCCGAGGGGCGAGCCCATGATGTGAAGGATGCTTTGAGGGTTTTCCTCCCTGGCTTTTGGCTCGTGAGCACAGCAGGGTGTGTGAAGGAGAGTGGGACTTGGAACTGCAGGACCCTTGGGGTGTTTTCATAGGTGTAATTTGGGGGTGGGGACCCAGGTCTTTTTATTAAAGTATTAGTAGCTATACCTAGGGCTTCCCAGGTGGCACAGTGGTAAACAATCCAGCATGGGTTTGATCCCTGGGTTGGGAAGAGCCCGTGGAGGAGGACATGACAATCCACTCCAGTGTTCTTGCCTGGAGGAGCCCAGCAGACTACAGCCCCTGGGGGTCGGAAGGAGTTGGATACAGCTAGCAACTAACCGTGCACACACAACTATCCCTAGGTGGGGAAATTTGGTTGTTTTTAACCAAAAAAAGTATAGTTGTATACCTTTCTGTGTTTGAATTTGGGGGTAATGAAAGTTTTTGAAAACCCCCAATTTTAAAACAGAACAGATTGGGTTAGGTCAGGTGATTCCCAGCACAAGTGTGCTGAGCTCATGGGTCTCAGTGGGGCGGGGCTGTGCCCTCGGCAGCCGGCACTCCTACTCTGGCTTCCACATGGGAGACTGAGAGCTTGCCCTGACCAGCCAGCCAGGCCACTGGCAGGCTGGTGCCTGAGTTCCCCTTTGCTGCCTGTACCCCGGAGGACCAGGGATCAGGTCTCACAGACACTAAGGAACGGGAACAGCCCTGTGACCTGGATAGACTTGTGCAGGTTTAGCATACGACCCTGGGGCCACGTCGTTATGGGTGGAGGTCCCAGCTCTGCCTCGTCAGGGTGCGGCCTTGGGTTCTCAGTCGGCCTTGGTCTCCTCACCACACCAGGCACTTGTGAGGAGTCAGTTAATGTACATGACGGTCTGAGGAGGGGGGCTGGTTGGTGAGCAGTTGATGGTGAGTTAGTGTGAGGGATGTCGTGCTGCCACTGATCACTACTCTTAATGTAGGGATGTGTCCTTTGTTGAGTTAGAAAAAACCTGAGCCATGAGGAATAAAGATGAGTCAGAAGCAGGTTACCTGAAGATACTGCTTGGGTGGGGAAATATTTCATGAATGGAAGTCTTTATGTTGTGTTTTCATTTTCAAAACAGCTTAGTTGAGATAACTCACTGCCATAAAGCTCACTGTTCTGAAATATACAGTTTGTTGGTTTTAGTCTATTCATAGAATTGTGCAAGCATCACAAATAATGCTAGAACATTTCATTGCCTCAAAGAAGATCCACACACACTGTCACTCCCATTCTCCCCCCACTCCCCACTACCCACCTGTGTCTGACCCTGTGGATTCATCTGCTCTAAGTATTTCACGTCAGGGGCTTACTTCACTGAGCGTAGTGCTTTCAGAGTTCGTCCGTGTTGCATCATGTGTGATTATCTTTCCTCTGCTGTCTGGATGGGCCACATTATGTTCATCTGTCCACGAGCTGATGCACACTTAGGTGGTTTACACTTTTTTAGCCAGTGAGTGCACATTCATGTACAAGTTTTCTGTGGGTGTGGGGCTCTCTTCTCGTGGGCACATCGGTGACAGGTGAAAAATTGTGGGGTCATGTGTTGAGTCCATGTTTAACCTTTAGATGAGTTGCCAGACTATTTCCCACAGTAGTTGCTCAGTGTCCCAGCCCCATCCATGTGTGAGGGGATGAGGGCTTTCATGTCTCCACTTCTTTGCCCACACCTGCTGTCCCTGCTCTTTGATTCCCGCCATCCTGTTGGGAGTGAGAAAGTCCCAAGAGAAGAGCAGGTGGAGCAAGCTGCCCCAGGGTTCTGGACACAACGACATGCCACATGCCCACGGCACCCGCACCAGCACACTGGGGCCTCTTCCCAGCCCCGCCTTGACAAGACTGAGCATCTCCATCTGCTTAGACCAGCATTTCTCAGGCTTGTTCCTCTCCTCTGCTGAGTCTATTCTATCTCTAAGTGCCGCCCTCTTCTTTCCCACTGCCTCGGGATGACCACATGCCATCACTCCCATGTTAATGATGGGGAACTTGGGACTTGACTGTGGTCCAATGGTCAAGATTTTACCTTCTAATGGAGGGACTGTGAGTTCAGTCCTTGGTCAGGAGCTAAGATCTCACGTGCTTCATGGCCAAAAATCCAGAACATAAAACAGAAAAAATATTGTAACAAATTCATTAAAGACTAAAAATGGTCCACATCAAAAAAAAAAAAAAACGGAACCGAGCGCACCAAGTCGTGCCGGGCGTCTCTCGGGAAGATGGCCAGTAAGGGCCTGTCCTTCCCAGTTTGGAATCCACTTTGATTCCTAGTCAGTTATTTTTTTTCCTGCCTCATGTAGCAAAATCGTTTTCTTTTTTCCCTAGGAAACAGACCTTTCTATATTTGATCTTCTTGGCTTAGAAAATAAAATGACTCGCCATGAGGCAGAACTGCTGGGTAAGAAGAAGGTGACGCGGAAACTCTTTGAGGAGCTGTTCACTGCGCCGCCACCGTCAAGCAGGCCGGCGGCTGTCAGACTGAAGCCCAGCAGGTGTGTGGCGTGGTGTGGAGCGGTGCTTCCTGCTTACCAGCTGCCTCTGACTGGGTCTTGGCTGGCTGTGGATCATGGGGTCCAGGTGGCATCCCCTTTTCCTCCTGCTGAAACAGACCCTGGCCTCTCAGGGAGAACTGAGATGACTGGGTTTGAGTTCCACACGAGAACTTGGGCTACAGCTTGTGAAGAGAAAGGCTAATCATCTAATTTGGTTACCTGCTTCTCCTCAAAATGCCCAGGTGTGCTTGGTTTCTGGGGTGAACAGCAAGTGTGGACATGCCAGTGTGGCCACTCGGCTGCCTGAAGAGTAGCCCTTTCATCATTTTGGAGAAGCGCTGGGCTTTGGGAGGGCTCTCCCTGGGGAGGTGGTCAGAGGCGGGGCAGTCAGACCGCCTGTGACCTGGTGCAGGCTCCAGTGGCAGCCATCAGAGTAGGAGGGCAGAGGAGGTACTGTGGGGGCGGGATCGGGGTCCCTGAGGGGTACTGTGGGGGTGGGGCCCTGAGGTCTGGCAGAGGCTCCACCCGGCTACAGCATCAGGGGTAAAAAGGGACATCTTGCAGGTGCCATGAGACTAGACGGAGCAGGCACCGTAGATGGTGAACTCAAAACACAGATGACTTGAGGTAGGCGAAATCCATGAGTTGGATTTATGCAAAATTCTGGGCATAAAACAGGAAACAGGAAAAAGCAGGTTGGTGATTTAGAGAGAAACGGGCCAGCTCTGCGGTTGGCAGCCTGTTCTTACTGCCTTTTTTTATGTGACTTACTTGACGACCTGGGTCCGACCGCCCTCCCCTCAGCTTCCTTGCCTGCACTCGCAGGAGCCCTGAAGCCCTCAGTTAAATACAAAGCTGGGGCAGTGAAGCCAAAGTCCTCTCTGGGCTGTTGCAGCCTCATTTAGTTGCTTCTGCTGGCCGTCTCCACCTGTTGCATTGCACAGGGGTTTTGGAAATACAAAATTCCTGCCATTATGGTTTCTAGGTGAAAGAAACATGAACAGCACGTTGCTTTGTGATGAAGTCAGACAGGGAAGCTGTGTTGTGGCTCTCCCTTTATAGCTTTCCCCACTGGCACCTATGAGGTGCCTTTATCATTTCTGTTGTTTCTTGTTACCTAATTGTGCACGTTGACTTTTCACTCTGCTTGGCTCTTAATCAAAAGAGTAGTCTAATGGACTTTGTGTTAGATATAATTTTTCTAGTCCACATTCATGGAAACCTAAAAATTACCATCACATTCACTCCTGAATGTTGCCTAAGCATTGCAGGGGTAGAGGTACCACTTTTGTATACTAAGCACCCTTCTCCCTGTCCTTGGTGAGCGGCTGCTTCTTAATACTGTATTTAGAAATCTCCCTATTTAAACTGCCCCTGGGGTGGGAAGCCCTCTGCCCTCAGGTGGTCCTGGGTCCCCAGTGCCCAGCTAGGGGGCCCTGCCTTCGCATCTTAGCAGTGTCCCTGTCTCCCTGCCCGTGCACATGGGCGTCCAGGTTGTTCCAGCCTGTGCAGTATGGCCAGAAGCCTGAGGGCCGCACTGTGGCTTTCCCCAACACACACCCACCCCGGACAGCCACCCCTGCCACAGCCACGGCCACGCCACAGGGCCACGTTCGAGGACGGCCACCCATTGCTACATTCTCTGCAAATCCGGATGCAAAAGGTATGCCTCTCGGGGAACTGTGCTCTGCGTCACAAAGGGTTTTTGTGGAAGAAATTCCTCTCACACTTTCCCTGGCCCGGTGGGGATGTGTGACCACTCCTCTGAGCAGGAGTGGGACTGTCCGCTCTGGCTTTCCCAGGAGACCACGTGTAGTTCTTACATGAGTTTTAGTTTTTTTCATGTCTTTGAATTGTATAAGACTTTACATTCTTAGTTGAGTCACTGTTGATGTGATGGTGAAGATGTACCTCAGCAGAAACGTTCTCTTTTATGTCGGGAAATACGTGTCAAAGTCATTTAAGAAACTTCTGAGGAAGTCTGCTCTTGTGCTCAGTGCCACCACTTCAACGTAACCTGCTTGTTGCTGTGAAGAAGGATAGGGTTAAACGGCAGGAAAGGTAATAGATAGTCTTGTAACCCTTATCCGTGGGGTCATGACCAGTGTTTTCCTGAGATCTTTGTAAATGCCAGAGCAGCTTTGTTGTAAGAGCTCTTTGGGAAGCAGGGGCGCTAGTGCTGCCTACCTTCTCGTGTGGTGAGGACATGGCTCTCACTGATACATCTGAAGGGCTGACTTTTGACACTCCGTTTACTCCAGAAACATACCATGTAGCAGGGTGGTGAATGTGAAGTGAAAATAGTTAACAACGTATAAAATATTAGATTTTTCTTATCCCATAGGCCATCCCGTCCCCCTTTTAGGGAGGGCTTCTCATTTGAGAGGTGGTGTGAAAAAAATACTGTTTGTTTTATTTCTGTAAAATTCGGATTTAATACTGCATTGTATGAAGAACCTCTAACAGCTTTGCACAAACCAACCTTATCAATTGCAGCGGCAGCAGCCCCGTTTCAGACCTCTCAGGCCTCCACCGGTGCTCCGAGACACCAGCCTACCTCGACCTTCAGCACAGCACCTAGCCCAGCCCATCCTGCGAAACTGCGGGCTCAGACCACTGTCCCGGCCTCCGCCCCGGGCCCACCCCAGCCCCAGCCCCAGGCCCCCTCGCACCCGGCCGGGCAGAGTGCGCTGCCTCAGGGGCTGGTGCTCACCTCGCAGGCCCAGGCGCGCCTGCCGAGTAAGTGGCCTTGCCTCTCCCTGGTCTGCCACCTCTTTGCACAAGGACGTTGTATTCAGATGAGCGGCGTGTGAAGAGCCTTGCTGTCCGCTCCCTTCGTCTCCCTGACCCTGTGTCCGGTGCTGCCTTTCGCCACACTGTCCTTTCTAGCCCTTGGCCTACAGAGGGAGGCCTCACTCAGGGCCAAGGTCCAGGGTCTTGTCCTCTCTCTGTCCTTTCTCCTGGCCCCGTCCGTCAGCTTTGCTTCCCTCCTGGGCTTGTGCTCCGCCATGGTGGCTGAGGCTGGCACTTCTTCTTAGCAAGCCTTGGGCTCGTCCTGTCAGCCTCCAGGGGCCCCTCGGAGAGCAAATTGCAGGGGAAGGAAAGCCTGTGAACTGCACTCCCACTTCCTGCTAGTCTCTTGGCTTATCCCCAGATTTGAAGCTGCAGTGAGTTATTACTTAAGTGAGATGTTTTGCAGTAGATCACTGACATTTTTAAATAGAACATTTTATTGTGACCAGTGTGATTAGCCTACTACCTCTGTCCATGCTGCAGTTGGAAGTATACTGACAGAACTATCCGGGCTACACCATTTCTCAGATAGCACCTGGAGCACCTTATTTGTTGGCACACAAGCTATGTTGAGGCTTCTCTGGAAAGACAGGAGAGGGTAGTAGGGTCACGAGGAGACCCTGAGTTAAGTTAGTTTTCTCTTGTGTCACGCCTCTCTCTTTCATGCCAGCAGATGAAGAGTACTTATCCTGGTTCATTGCCCAGGGCAGGAGAGCCCTTACATGTGTTTTGCGGGTGTTTTTGGCCAGAGGTAGAAGTCCCGAGGGGTGTATTGTAGGAGCCGTGCTTAGAAGAGTGTGAGGGGCCAGGCCATCTTTCACTCTGGCGCCTCCACTTCTAGACTGAGGGGAGCTCATGGAAGAGTCATGTTTCTATGCACAAATCTCTGCGTCTCCTTTTCCGTTTCCCCTCCCTTGTTTACAGTTTCTGTGGGCAACATATCCTTGGGCGTTTTTCTAGTCTTTGGCTAACTATTCTCTTTATAGTATCACTAATAATTCTGGCATGAATTTTCATGGGAGGAACATTTAGACTCGAATATCAACCATTGGGTTTAAAGAAACCTTTGAAGCTGTTGCTCAATTCCAGCTTGAAGGTAGTATCTTTTTGAGTTAGGTATATATGATCTCATCTGAGTTCTGTTTGAAAGAATTTAAGCAGTGTTAAATTTTGCATTTTTTCAGTTAGAATTATAGACCGAATTCTACTATCTAGTTCAAATTAGTGTGAATATTGTATCATAAAGTGTGATGTATTTATGTACTTAAATACATTGCCAAATTTTGAAAAGATTATGGGTATAATTAAAGCTAGTTCTGTATTTTATATCTTTAGTGATAAAATCTCATTTGTCTCTGTGAGCTANAGCTAAATTGGATATGTACTTTCTCACATTTTAAAAGTATTCTGAAAGGAAGAGGTTGATATGAGAGTTTCAAAGTGTATGGCCAGTATATTTCTGCTACTTTTGATGTTTGCTACTTTTTCTTGTTTGGAAAAAAATAAAACATTCCTTAATGGTTTGGTTAATTATTAATATCTGATACTCTAAAATTTCTACCTGTTAGGATTAAGTAAATTGACCATTAAAACCTGGTGTTAATTCTAATTGTTTTTTTCTTTTCTATTAAAATATCTTCTGAAAGTGTTAGAAAGCAATACCTAATGAACGTTCCTGTGACACTTTAATTTGCTACAGACGGTCATTCTCTGTGACAAGTGATTGTCAGTATAGCAGTTGCCAACTCTTCCAAAGAATGTTCATTCCAGTTTCGTCTGCATCTCTGCAGGTGGGGAGGTGGTCAAAATAGCCCAACTGGCTTCCCTCGCAGGCCCACCGAGCCGAGTCGCCCAGCCAGAGACCCCCGTGACACTGCAGTTCCAAGGCAACAAGTTCACGTTGTCGCACAGCCAGCTCCGGCAGCTCACGGCCGGCCAGCCCCTACAGCTCCAAGGTAAGGCTCTCTGATGGGTGGCGGCCCAATAGGGGCTTGACTGGGGCAGCCCCCTGCAGCTGTGATTCTGGCCCCTTTATCGCAGGTGCTTCACCTGGCAGTGGCCTAAATGAGTCTCACCTTGTAGGTGTTCTAAAGATGAGGGAGGTGACTGGTAAATCACCCAGTGGCCTAGCCCTTGGTCCATATTACATAGAGGATAGTAATTTAAAAAACTTTTGAATACAGTTTCCTATTCTAAAAATCAAAACAAATAATTGCTTCTTTCAGATTTTAGTGTGAGGTAAATTGCCCTCAAAACTCCAACAGACTAGCAATTTACATAGGAGAAATAATTTTTTTTTTTTATGTACAGACTTTAAAACTTCCAGACTGCCTCTGGCTGAGAGCGGTGTGTTGCTACAATAACTGCTTCTTGGAGGAAACAAGGGGATGCAGTTTGAGTGGGATGTTAAAATTCATCCTCAGTGACTTGGCCAGAGCTCCCAGAGGTGGGGTCTGGCCACCTCCCCAAGCAACCTCCCCAGACATGGCTTTCATGACTCCTGTTGGGGTAGACAGTTCAGTTGTCAGCCCAGTCTGGGGTGTTCCATGTGGACACCAAGGTCACATGTTAGCAGAATGGAGGCCCCCAGGAAGCCTGCAGCAAAAAAAACACAACAGGTTTCATTTGGTTTACCCCATATCTCTCCAGTTTTTTGACCAGAAGGGTGAGGCTATCTCTTAAGAATTTCTGGTACACTCTAGTATTTGTAGAGTATAATTCCATAGTAGAGGACTTCAGGACTAAATCACACAGAGGCTGAAAATGGCAGGTTTCTTAAACAGTGGTTATAGAGCCACAGAGATTTATGATATTTCTTCATCCAGCTCGACCAGCTGGCACGCACCCAGTCTGTGATCTGGGAGCAGGAACCTCACCCACACCCGCCGCCACATGATGGCTCAGGCTTGAGCAGACAGTGAGTGGGAACCTGCCTCGCTGCCTGAAATCTGGCATTGCAAAGAGTTGCAGAAGTTTTTCTTGACATTAAGCCAAGTGTCTTTGATCCTCAGAGTTTTCATTCATTGTGAATGAAGTAGTTCCATCTTTCTCTAGCAAACTGAACTTTGTGTTGCCTCATTGGAGTAAATTTGATTCTGGATTTTTGGTCTCTCACCTCATTCTGTACCTTTGGAAGTGGGTGTGGCTGGGGGATGGAAGGCACAGGCACCTCGTGACTGACCCGTGCCCTTTGCTTGCAGGCAGTGTGCTCCAGATTGTGTCGGCGCCTGGGCAGTCCTACTTGCGCCCTCCTGGCCCCGTGGTGATGCAGACTGTGTCTCAGGCAGGTGCCCTGAATGCCCTGGGAAGCAAGCCTCCAGCCAGTGGCCCAAGCCCCACGCCTGTGACCCCGCCAGGTAGAGTGGAGTGCTGTGAGCTGGGGGGATACTTGGCTTTGAAAGCACTTATCAATTCTTTTTGCTTCTGAGGCAGGTGGAGGATGTTGATGGGTTCTGTAAGGCCCCAGAACCCGACAGTCCTGTTTGTGGCTGCCTCTGATTTCTGCAGACGGCACATGTCTGCTACGTCTCTTTTCTCTTTTGTTCCCAAAGGTCCTGGTTGAATACAACCAGCCGTCACTCACCTTAAGACTTTTTGTTTTGATTTTGGTCTAACAAGAGACTTGGAATCATGAGAAATTTTGCTTGTTCATGTTACAAATACATTTAGGGAACGTGCTAGAATTTCCCTTGGTCAGGTAACAAAACAAGGTTATTCCTGCCAGCTGGCCGGTGCTCCCCAACAGCCTGCTTCCTGCCAGGGTCCCTTGCTTCAGACACACCCACCCTCCTGCAGTGCTTGCTGGGGAGCCCACTCGTTGCACATGGGCACTTCTTCAGGTTGATGTGAGGAGGTAGCAAGGATCTCTCCCAGCTGGAACCCCTGGTCACTACACCCCATCTCTGTCAGGGGCTCTGTTGGTGGGGTGGGTGCTGGAGGGTCCTGGTCACTGCTCTGTGTCCAGCTGGACCACTTGCAGTTCTACTTGTACTTGGTTGGCTTCATACTTCAGGTTTTCTCTCCCCAGAGTGTGCTCAGTCCTGTTCTGTGAGGCCCCAGACTCCCAACCTGACACCAGTCCAGCCAGTGGGTTCTAGTCATCTCAACCCTTCCCTTTGCTCCCTGCAAGCGGATCCTTCACTGACAACTGACCTCAGCCACCCCCTTCACAGTCCTTGTGGAGAAGTCTCCTCAAGACAGGGAACATGGCTTGGCTGATGGGAGCAGCCCTCTGTCCAGGGCACACAGGGTTGATGCTACCAAGATCTCAAGGACAGCAGAGTGTAGGGCCCATGTGGCTGCTGATCAGCAGGATGGTAGGGAGGTTTGAGGTGCACACAGGGCTCTTGGCAGAATCAGACCCTGACGTTCACTTCAGATCATGGCCAGAGAGCAGGAATGCCTCACTTCTGGTTCTGAATGATTTAGACTTGAGTTGACATTCTAGAAATGTGCCTGTGAAAGCCAAGGATGCTCCAGGAAGCATGCCAGTGAAGGAGGGCCTTTAGAGGGCATGCCAGTAGTTTTGTGTGCCAGCCCTTTGTTTTTGCATTTGTAGTGGGTGTGCCTGGTCGAGTGGCAGTCAGTCCCCTGGCCGCAGGAGAACCCGGAGCCGCCTCCAAACCAGCTTCTCCTGTCGCTGGCCCCACCCAGGTATGGTGCAACAGACCGCAGTGCAGCATCGTGGCATCCCTGCACGCACGAAAGTCCTTCTCAGAAGCTGCTCGTCATGGGGGAGGGTTGTGATATTAATATATCACTGCCTCTGTGAGGCGTTTATCTGTTTACTTGCCATCAAAACCACGGTGTCCATTGAATTAGACAAATAAAAACACTTTTTCTAATCAAATAGGCTTTAGGATTGTAAAAATTACCTTTCCCATTTTTTTGTATGCTTCTGCTAGTCTTTCAGACATTAGAAATGCTCACTGTGTCTGAAGAAATACTACTCACGTTGGCAATGAAAATGGCACTGTTTTCTCTGCTTGCTTTTCTGTCACTGTTTTCTGTGTAGCCTGGCCCCATGAGTCTTACTCGTGCTCTATGGCCAGTTGCCATACACGGGGGACTCAGGGCTCAGTAAGGCCAGCCATGCTGTTTCTCAGTAGCCATTTTCATCCCTGTTTTTGTTGAAGGAGGAGAAGAGCAGACTTCTGAAAGAGCGGCTGGACCAGATTTATTTCGTCAATGAACGGCGCTGCTCCCGCTCCCCCATCTATGGCAGAGACTTGTTGGGGGTTTGTTCCCTGCCTGGCAGAGAGCAGGTGCCTTGGTTCAGGGCTTCTGACCGTGGTCACGGGAAGGGGGCTGGGCCTGCAAGCAGGTACACATCGCCCTCGAAAAGTCACAGGGACCTGATTTTGACGCTGACTCAACGTCAAGAATCCCTCCAGGACGTCATCGACAGGTAAGGTAGAGTATTGTAAGCATTCTTTACTCACTCACTGTCGGTGGTGGTGGTGTTCACTCACTAAGTCGTGTCCAGCTCTTTGGAACCCCAGAGATTGCAGCACGCCAGGCTCCTCTGTCCTTCACTATCTCCCAGAGTTTGCTCAAACTCATATCCATTGAGTCAGTGATGTCATCCAACCTTCTCATCCTCTGTCGCCCCCTTCTCCTCCTGACTTCAGTCTTTCCCAGCAACAGGGTCTTTTCCATTGAGTTGGCTTTTTGCATCAGGTGGCCAAAGTATTGGAGCTTCAGCATCAGTCTTTCCAATGAACATTCAGGGTTGATTTCCTTTAGGATTGACTGGTTTGACCTCCTTGCCATCCAAGGGACTCTCAAGTCTTTTCCAACACCACGGTTCAAAAGCATCAATTCTTTGGCACCCAGCCTTCTTTATGGTCCAACTCTCACATCCACACATGACTACTGGAAAGACCATAGCTTTGACTAGACAGACCTTTGTTGGCAAAGTGATGTCTCTGCTTTTTAATACGCTGTCTAGGTTGGTCATGGCTTTTTTTCCAAGGAGTAGGCGTCTTTTAATTTCATGGCTACAGTCACTGTCCACAGTGATTTTGGAGTCCAAAAAAGTAAACGCTGTGTTGCACCCCAGCAACTTTTGTGGTTGTTTTGTGGACATTCATCTCACTTCTCTCCCCAGGTTGTCCTTTGGAGTCTGTTCAGAATCGATTTTGGGGTCTTCAGCTTTGGTATCAGATGGTCTCTCCACCCTCCAGGAAACCTGTGCCTTGCCCTTTGGGTTGATTCCTTCTTATTTATCCCTCTCTCACCACCAAAACCTGGCAATCACTGATCTTTTTACTGTCTCCATAGTTTTGCTTTTCTGGAATGTCTTATAGTTGGAGTCATACCGTAGGCAGCCTTTTCAGATGGCTTCTCTCATTTAGGAATGTGCACTGAAGGTTCTTCCATGTCTCATCAGGGCTTGATAACTCATTTCTGTTTATCACTGAATAATGTTCCATTGTCTGGAAGCACCCCCTGCGTGTGTGCTAAGTCACTTCAGTCATGTCTGACTCTCTGTGACCCTGTGGACTGTAGCCCGCCAGGCTCCTCTGTCCATGGGATTCTCCAGGCAAGAACTGGAATGGGTTGCCATGCCCTCTTCCAGGAGATCTTCCTAATCCAGGGATCAAACCGCATCTCTTACGTCTTCTGCATTGGCAAGCAGGTTCTTTACCACTCATGCCACCTGAGAAGACTTGGAATCACCACAGTTTGTTTAAAAACATTCACATACTGGGACTTCTTGGTGGCCTGCACTTCCAATGCCAGGGGCACAGGTTCAGTCCCTGGTTAGGGAAGAAAGATCCTGCAGGCCACCTGGTGCAGCTGAAAAAAATCAAAAACATCTGCCTTCTGAAAGACAACATGGTTGCTGTGGAGGTTGGCGATTACGAATAAAGTTGCTGCAAACATTTGTGTTTTTGTGTAGACATAGTTTTTAATTCCTTTGGGTAAATACCAAGGGATGTGATTACTAGATCTTATGGTAAGAGACTGTTTAGTTTTGTTAGGAATTGCCAAACTGTCTTCCAAAGTGACTGTACTATTTTGCATTCCCACCAGCAATGAATGAGAGTTCCTGTTGCGCCACATCCTTGCTAGCGATTGGTGTTGTCAGTGATCTGCATTTCGGCCATTTTAATAGATGTGTTGTGGTATCCTGTTTTAATTTGCATCTCCATCATGACATATTATGTTGAGCATCTTTTCATATGCTTATTTGACATTTATATGTTTTTGATAACGTGTCTCTTTAGGTCTTTGATCCATTAAAAAATTTTTTTTAATTTTTATTATTACAGTAGGACTGTGTTGACTATCCATTTAAAATACCTCAGTGTGTACCTGTTGATCCCAATCCATAGCTATTGCTTCCCCCATTTTTCTTATTGTTGCATTTTAAGAGTTCTTTGTATATTTTGGATAACAGTTGTTTAGCAGATGTATCTTTTGTAAATATCTTCTTCAAGTCTGTTGTTTGTATTTTCATTCTCTTGACTTTGTCTTTCACAGAGCAGATATAATATCATCAAATGTCTGTTCCGTATTCACATTTCTGATTATTTCATGGTTTTTTCAATATTTCAAGCCGGAGTCACAATGAGGTACATACATAACAATCAACTTATATCTTTTATGTATCTTTTAATCTATAGGTTCTGTTTCCCCCTCTTTTTTTCCTTGCAGTTTATTTGTGGAGAAAATCTGATGATCATTCCTGTTCCATTGATCTCTTTGTTCTTTGACAGTAGCATGCTGTTGATTACTGTAGTAAATCTTGAAGTCAGGTAGTGCCAGTCATTTGACTTTTTCTTGTTAAGTATTGTGTTGCCTGTTCTGGTCTGTTGCTTCTCCATGTAAACTTTAGATTGAATTTATCGCTATCTACAGAATAGCTGACTGGGATTGAATTGAATGTCTTGATCAAGTGGGAAGAACTGATGATGTCTTGACTATACTGGATCTTCCTATCCATAGTTATGGAATATCTCCATTTATTTAGTGTTTCTTTGGTTTCATTGATTAGAATTTTGATCAGAAATGGTTTTCAGTGTGCGTGCAGCAAGGGAGAGGGCTTTCCTGGAGCAGGTGGTGTCTGCAGGTTGGGAGGTGGGTGTCCAGTTGACTGTCTGTGTCCTCTGAGTCGTCGTCTTGCTGCCCTTGGCAGGGCCTCCCCCTCCCAAGCCTGGCTCCCACCCCTGGCTGGGGCCGCTGTGGCTGTAGCAGCTTCAGGGCTCATACCCTCCCCAGACCATCCAGGAGGCAGAGTGCTTTGTGTCCCGCCCCCACACACGTCCCTGTGCTCTCGGTGGGTAGGGGGCAGTGCTCTGCACTGCTTATTTTGGTCTGGGCAGTCCTCACTGGCCGGCACCCACTCCTGTGGCTGCTGTGATGGTGTATTCCAGCAGCCACATGCCCCCCTGGGGGACTGGAGTTAGGCACCCTGACTCCTCTCATGATTCCCCACTGCCAGATGGTTCTGCCCTCTGCCTTCTTGAGCCTTCGCTGCCTGAGCCAGAGGGACTGCCTGCTGGAGGTGCCGTGGGTGTCACCTGTGACACGCATGCTTTCTGCTTCTCAGAGTGGTGTGTGTGATCCCGCCGGTGGTGGCCGCGCCCCCGCACTTGTGGGTGGCGAGGCCGCCCTCCCTCTACAGCCACAGGATGCGGCTCTTCCGGCACTGCCTGCGGGAGCACACAGCGCCCTACGCGCAGCAGCTGCAGCAGATGACAGCTCTGCACTCACTGCGGTTCCCCGAGCTGAGACTGGTCCAGTTTGACTCAGGTACCAGAGGTGTCCCGTCCACTCTGCTCCCTGTGTCGGGCTTACTCGCTTTGGATTATGAGATGCTCTCGGTGTCACATGTTTGACAGGAAAGCTGGAGGCCTTAGCCATCTTACTTCAGAAGCTGAAGTCTGAAGGACGCCGAGTGCTGATCTTATCACAGATGGTTCTCATGTTGGACATCTTAGAAATGTTCTTGAACTTCCATTATCTCACCTACATAAGAATTGATGAAAACGCCAACAGTGAACAACGGCAGGTAGGAAGGAAATCATTTCTTTTGTTCCTGTTTATGATTTGGTTGGGTTAACTTTGATTGCCAGTTTCTAAGCTGGTTTCTCGGAGCCAGGCGGTCTCAGTGTTGTCGTGCTATCTAAACAAAGGGAAGAACCTCTTAATGTCTCTGGACTTTAGCTGCACCCTTTGACATTTTTTCATAAGTCCTGTAGCTTGGGAAATCCAGTTGGCTAGATGTCTCAGAATCAAAATTGGTGATTTGTGGTCCTTATAAGAACGAGATGGTTGTCCTTTAGAAAGTAGCCACATGAAATCAGAAAAGCCCTCCTGACTGACTGACACTTTAAAAATTCAGGTTCAAATAACATGCCCAGTTTTTACTTGGCCAGGTTAGCTGAGGGTAACTTGATTCCATCAGGCTTCTGGTGGGGGTGCAAATTAGGACAACTTTCTAGAAAGCAAATTGGCAGGATGGGTTGTAAACCTTAAAAATGAACATATGCTTGGCCTGGTAATTCTGTATCTGAAGTGAAGTGAAGTGAAAGTCACTCAGTCGTGTCCAACTCTTTGCAACCCCATGGACATAGTCTATGGAATTCTCCAGACCAGAATACTAGAGTGGGTAGCCCTTCCCTTCTCCAAGAGATCTTCCCAACCCAGGGATTGAACCCAGGTCTCCCGCATTGCGGGCAGATTCTTTACCGGCTGAGCCACAAGGGAAGCCCAAGAATACTGGAGTGGGTAGCCTATCCCTTCTCCAGTGGATCTTCCTGACTCAGGAATCAAACCAAGGTCTCCTGCGTTGCAGGCAGATTCTTTACCAACTGAACTGTCGGGGAAGCCCTTATTCTGTATCTAGAACTCCTTTAGCAGCACCACACTTCTTAAAGATGTATCTATTCAATTGTCTGTGAAAGTGTTTGTAATAACCCCCAGTTGGGAGCAAAGTCCACGTCCAGGAGTAGAAGAATGGGCCACAGTGGCCTGTGGGCCACAGGGCTTGGCGCTGTCCTTAGTGTCCCACAGGGTGAACTAGGAAGTCGTACTCAGCAGTGTTTCATAACAGATCTTGGTATCATGGTGAAGTGTTCCCGAGTGCAGACAAGCTGCTGGGCTCTGCATCGCATTACCCATTACACATCATCCAGTACACGCAGGCCTCCCTACGCTGAGAAGGCCTGGGAGGAAATACACCACAGTCTTAAGTAGTAAATTCCCTCGAGAGTAATGTAACACATTACAGTAAGTCCCCTACATACAAATGAGTTCTGTTCTGAGAGCATATTCATAAGTCCAGTTTGTTTGTAAGTCCACCAAAGTTAGCCTAGGTCCCCAGCTAATACAATCAGCTACATCACTGCTGCTTTTACACTGGTTTGGACATTCTGGGCTTGAAATAAAGATGATGCACCACTACACTCAGTACTGTGCTGTACAGTGAAGTGCACAGAATCCCAACCAGTGCAGAGGATGCACGCGCGTGACAGTGCACACCAGACGTATGAACTAACATGTGGCTGAACATCCGAACTCACCTTTGCCTCTTTGAAAGCTAGCAACTTGAAGGTTCATGTGTAGGTGACTTACTGTAGATAGAGAATTTCTTGAAGGAAGAGGGCTGGTCTGCTGAGGGCTGGTCTGCTAAGGTCTGCTTGGGTGCTGAAATCACTGCAGGAGAGACGTTGTGGGAAGGAAGCCATTTCAGCTGGCGGCCCTGAGGGGAGTGGAGGGCCCTGCCCATGGCTGGCTGCAGCTCCCTCGGCCTTACTCCAGGGGCTTTTGCTGTAAGGCTCCTGGCATTGCTGGAGGGTACATGAACAAGCACGCATCCCTCCCCAGGGAGACTCTGCTATTCTCTGGGGCCTACACATGGAGCTGACAGTTCAGGGTAGGGGGCTGGCTGGTGATCTTCAAACAGGGTAGAGATGTTAGCTATCAATAATCGAAGAATAGTGCACATGCCTGAAAGAATCAGGATAAAATGCTAAACTCTGATGTAATTGGAACACGAACCATGCGTCAAAGGAAACACACACCAAATAGTTTCTAACTGATAGTATCCGAACATGTTGGAGGTTTCCCGTTGTTGGTCAGGAGCGCTAACTTGGGAGCTTATCTCACCCCAGGAACTGATGAGGAGTTTCAACCGAGACCGGCGCATCTTCTGCGCCCTCCTCTCCACACACAGCCGTGCCACGGGTGTGAGCCTGGTTGAGGCAGATGCGGTGGTCTTCTACGATCACGACCTCAACCCTGTGATGGATGCCAAGGCCCAGGAGTGGTGCGACCGGATAGGGCGGCGCAAGGACGTGCACATATACAGGTGAGGTGGCTGCCCCACTGGCAGGGGTGGCTGCAGTGCACTGCAGAAGCTTCTGCTTCGTGTGTTTCCTTTCCTTCAGGTGGGCTCACCTTCCTGCTATCCCGTCTGTTCTTTCTTTACACTCAGCCTTGCTTGGGATGTAGCTGAGTTGTTTGCAGTGGTGACTGGGTTTGCTGCTAAGACACAAGTGCTGTCCTTCTGACATGTACCTATTATATTTCTTCTAGAGTCTCTGACCCTTAAGAGGGTGTCTCAGGTTTTAGGTTGTTTCTGTTGTTGTCAAATGTAAATGATTTGTTATAACTTAACTGTGGCAACTTGTAAACAGGCTACTGAAAGAATTTAAATCTTGTAAGTGGTCATCTATACACAGCTGAAAAAGCAGAGGAGGCTCTGCCTGTGTGTCAGCCCTCTGTCTGCACATCTGGTGCCCAAGTGTGCAGGCATGTGACACGCCCCTTCCTCTGTGCTCCTGCCGCCTCTGGGAGGGGTCGTTGCAGAGTGTGTGGTCCCTGGCGGCTGGCCCAGGGCTGGAACCCCAGCCCAGAACCCCAGCCCCACATGCATAACCTTAACCATTTTCAAGATGTAGTCATCCACACACTGTGTTTAAATAGCTTAATTTTTTTTCATCGTAAATGTGTTACTTGTTCATTGAAAAGAAATTTTAAAAAACGACAGCACATGGAGAAGGCAAATAGCCTGCCCAGTAGGCTATTAGTAGCATTTCAGTGTCTTTCCAGACATATCCCCAGTTTTTTAATATAAATTTGTTTTGAATAATGTTACTTATTTTTGCCTGTACTGGGTCTTTTTGTCACTGCACAGGCTTTTCTCTAGGTGAGGGGGCGGCGGCTACTCTCTAGTTGCAGTGCACAGACTTCTCATTGCAGTGGCTTCTCTTGTTGCGGAGCACGGGCTCTAAGGCACTCGGGCTGCAGTAGCAACTCTCCGAGCTCTAGGGCACAGGCTTAGTAATGGTGGTGCACAGGCTTAGTTGTTCTGTAGCATGTGGGATCTTCCTGGATCAGGGATCGAACGCATGTCTTCTGCATTGGCAGGCAGATAATCTACCACGGAGCCACCAGGGAAGCCCTCCCTGATTTTTTTAAATGGGTCGTGCCAGCAGTCTTACCATGTAATGCTGTTTTGTTTTAACAATATATTTAGAGCCTGTTTCCATGCAAATATATATGAATTTGGTATATTGTTTATGTAATTGAATAACATTTCATTGTGTAATTGCTTACCCTTGGCTCTTTAGCAGTTACTAGCTAGTAATGGGGAAAACATTTTATTCTCAGTAGCCACGGTCTGTAGACACTCAGGAACGACCTTGGCAGTAAAGGTGCAGGATGTGCAGGAGTGGAGGGTAAAGTTGTGAAAGGATGTGACCTGAGCCATGTCATGAATTCAGGACATGCTCTGTTCTGGGACAAGACCTGGTTCACAAAACTATAAAGTTTCCCCAAAGTGATAGTGAAGTTTAACATCATCTTAATGAAAGCCCTGATCACGGAAGTAGGGAGTGGTTACTGCAGCTTTTCAGGTGGCATGAAGCAGTAACCAGGGGACGCTGGTCCTTGGACTGCAGCCGCTAGACACAGGTTCCTTTGGGAGGCGCACAGTGACTTAGGGGCACCTGCCCGCCATCGTCAGCGCTGAGGGAGACAGGGCTCAAGGGGTCCAGCATCCTGGGGGCTCTTTCCAGGTAGAGGCCAGCGAGGGGATGTGGCTGGCTGGCATGGGTGGCGTGGGCCTCTGGGGCCAGCCCTCCTGCTGCATGGGAGGTGGTGATGTGGCTAACCGCATGTGGGTAGCGGCCAGTTGACCCTGCAGGCCTCCAGTCCCCTCTGGCCACCACAGGAAGGAAGCAGCTCAGAGTGCTGCCAACATGCCGCTCCACGTGGGTGCTGTTCTGCTGGGTGGTCCGGGCGCCATGGCACTCAGGCTGCCCTCGGGCTCCCGGGGACTTAGCTGTCGTGTGTGTGTATGTGTAGGCTCGTGAGTGGCAATTCCATTGAAGAGAAGTTGTTGAAAAATGGCACCAAAGATCTGATCCGAGAAGTGGCTGCTCAGGGAAACGACTACTCCATGGCATTCCTCACGCAGGTACTGTCATCCGCGAGGAGGCCTGGGGCAGGGGAGGGGGTACCACACAGTGACCAGAATGCGTGGGTTTAATGCTGTTAAGGGGTTGGTGGCTGGTGGTTTTCTGGATGCAGAGGTCACAGGCTCAGTGATACGCATTTTTGTTTTAGCGGACGATCCAGGAGCTGTTTGAGGTTTATCCACCCATGGATGATACTGGCTTCCCAGTGAAGGCCGAGGAGTTTGTTGTCCTTTCTCAGGAACCTTCTGTCACAGAAACCATCGCACCCAAAATTGCAAGACCTTTCATAGAGGTAAGGATAGCTGGTGCCTGCTTCACATCATTGGATCTGGAGCTTTGAGTCTGCCGCTGCAGCACCGCTATTCCCTCTCCCCAGGCCTTGGGCCTGATCTGTCAGCTTTCTCTATCCGTGCTTTCGTTGTTGGGGATTTTAGCTATAAAAAGAGGTGAAGGGCGCGGCAGAGAGTGGTGTGCCGCACCACTAACGCCACTGCCGCCCGCTGTCACCGTTCCCACCCACGCTTCTCAGGCCACCCTGCACTGTCGTGTGTGACCTTCTGCTCCAACCCCTCGGCCCTTGCCGGCTACCGTCTCGGTGCTCCCCTGTCGAAGTGCTGCTGGGCTGAAGGCAGCCCTGGCGTGAGCCCCACGTCCCACTCTGAGGACAGGACCGCAGAAAACAGCGGCTGTTTCACTCGGCCGTCTTTGTGGGTTACGTGCTGAGATGATGTGCTTCAGGTTTATGAGAGTGAGTGAAATCCTGCCTTCTGCGTTTTTGGCCCAGACCCTTGCAGGTTGCACACTTGTCTCACAAGCTGTTGTGCAGACATGTCACACACCCACCTGTCAGGGCCACCTCGCTCTCCTCCCTGAGGCTCTGCTCCTGTCCTGCCTCTTGGAGGGGCTTTTGGCTACAGGATGCCTCCTCTTTTATTTTTGAACCTTAACTGTTTGATTATTGAGTAGTAATAAATGCATGTGATAAAATCTTTAAAAATTTATGATGAAAAGTAAGTCTTTTACACAGGCCCTCACTTTCCTCTCAGAGACAACCACTGTCCACTGTTTCTCACATTTTTGTTACGAGTTGTCTGTGGGTAATGTCAGGTGCATAGAAATACTTACAGCTGTTTCTGTATCAGGAGGAACAGGTCGATTGACCCTGTTGTTTTTAAAATAGGTGATAGGTGCCTTAGGCTTTTAAGAAAATCTCAAACAGCATGACGGGGACTTCCCTGGTCATCCAGTGGTTAGGAATTCACTTTCCAATTCAGGGCACGTGGGTTCAGTCCCTGATCCGGGAACTAAAATCTCATAAGCTTTGGGACAACTAAGCCCTTGTGGCACAACTACCAAGCCTGCACACGCTGGAGCCCAAGTTCCACACGAAAGACCTGGTACACCCAAAATTTAAACAATGAACAAAAAAACATAATTCTCAACTTTAGAACCCCCCCAGCCCCCCGCCAACCTAAAACATCATTAACATAAACCTCGTAACAGAAACGATAGTGGGGAAACAGTAGGTTACTTCTCCTGGAGGTAATCATTCAGTTCAGTTCAGTTCAGTCGCTCAGTCGTGTCCAACTCTTTGCAACCCCATGAATTGCAGTACGCCCGGCCTCCCTATCCATCACCAACTCCTGGAGTTCACTCACACTCAAGTCCATCGCGTCAGTGATGCCATCCAGCCATCTCATCCTCTGTCGTCCCCTTCTCCTGCCCTCAATCCCTCCCAGCATCAGAGTCTTTTCCAGTGAGTCAACTCTTCACATGAGGTAGCCAAAGTACTGGAGTTTCAGCTTTAACATCATTCCTTTCAAAGAACACCCAGGGCTGATCTCCTTTAGAATGGACTGGTTGGATCTCCTTGCAGTCCAAGGGACTCTCAAGAGTCTTCTCCAACACCACAGTTCAAAAGCATCAATTCTTCGGCACTCAGCTTTCTTCATAGTTCAACTCTCACATCCATACATGACCACTGGAAAAACCATAGCCTTGACTAGACGGACCTTAGTCTGCTTTTGAATATGCTATCTAGGTTGGTCATAACTTTCCTTCCAAGGAGTAAGCGTCTTTTAATTTCATGGCTGCAATCACCATCTGCAGTGACTTTGGAGCCCAAAAAAATAGTCTGACACTGTTTCTACTGTTTCCCCATCTATTTCCCATGAAGTGTTGGGACCAGATGTCTTGATCTTAGTTTTCTGAATGTCGAGCTTTAAGCCAACTCTTTCACTCTCTTCTTTCACTTTCATCAAGAGGCTTTTTAGTTCCTCTTCATTTCTGCCATAAGGATGGTATCATCTGCATATCTGAGGTTACTAATATTTCTCCCGGCAATCTTGATTCCAGCTTGTGCTTCTTCCAGCCCAGCATTTCTCACAATGTTTTCTGCATATAAGTTAAATAAGCAGGGTAACAATATACAGCCTTGCTGTACTCCTTTTCCTATTTGGAACCAGTCTGTTGTTCCATGTCCAGTTCTAACTATTGCTTCCTGACCTGCATATAGGTTTCTCAAGAGGCAGGTCAGGTGGTCTGGTATTCCCATCTCTTGAGGAATTTTCCACAGTTTATTGTGATATTATTGAGGTAATCATTAACCATTGGTAAAAATCTTACATGGATATTGTGGAAGAAAAATGTGAGGTCTAAAGGCAGGAATGTTTGAGGAATGTGAGTATGTCACACACCCTTGCTGTTGCTTCTTAGTGTGACTCAGAGACGTTGGCTTGGCATGTTCTTTGAACATACAGATTCTTTGAAATGTTCTGGTGGGTTGTCTTACACTGTGTGTCAAACACTGTTCTAAGCAGTAGGGGTATAGCATTGAGAAAAAGACCTCTCATTCTCCCTGGAGCTTCTGTTCTAGTGACAGGAGAGATGCCAGACCATCACCTCATGGAGATGGTGTGACGAGTAGTGTCTAGGAGTGTTACAGGTGGAGGGACAGCAGGAGTCAGGTGTGGCCGGGGGTCAGCAGTGATGGAGACAGGCTGCCCAAGGACATGTGGCTTAGGACCATCATCTGGCTCTGTGTGGACACTGGCCTGGGGACCAGTTCAGAGGTGCAGGTGTGGGGGCATGTGGGCGCATCTCTGGTTGAACTGCAGCTTGCTCTTGGCTGGTGAGCTTTGTGTTCATTGGTAGTGTGGGTACTTTTCTGTGAGATGCTCGTTCATATCTTTTTCTGTATGTGTTTTTTATTTTTAGACTGGGTTGTCTCTTTTTCTTAATGGCTTATTGGCATTTTTCTACATTCTGAGTGTAAGGCCTTTGTGGGATACGTGTAAAATATATTCTCCCAGTCGGTGGTTTGCCCTTTTTAATACTGTTTCTGTGAGCAGAAATTCTTGGTCCTAAAGCCACTGTCTGTCAGGTGATTGACGCTTTTGTGTTCTGAGAGGTTCTCCTTTACTTTCTTTTAGATGTTTCAGTGTTTTATCCCTCATGCTTAGATGGACAGTCTGTCTGGAAATAATTTCTGGGTATCGTGTGAGGTTGGGTTACCTTTTAAACTTTGAAAATTTGCCCAGGTGCCCTTAAAAGAGGTGCTAGTTCTTAACTGAATCCTCTAAGCTGCGTGATCCCCACCACCACTGCCCCCCACGTGAGCATGTGTGTCTTGAGTTTGCCAGCCCCTGACAGGTATACCTTCCGGCTATCAAGAGAGGGGCACGCGTTATCTGGTAGTCTGAGTTGTGTTTCTCAAATAGTGGTGCCAAGGACCGCCTTCCTGGGGCTTTGGTTTCTGTCTACGCCATGGACCCAGGGCCTGTGTCACATGAAATGCTCTCGTGGTGGGACTGGGGTGGGAAGGTGGGTGTTGGGTGCGAGATGGAACGAGACACTGCGTTCTGCTCAGTTCTCTGAGTCTGGGGGCCTTGATGTGTGTGTCGATCTGTGTCCTGAGGCTCTTCCCCAGGGTGTGTGAGGGTCTAAGGAGCACACTCATTGCTCTGGCAGGGGCCTCAGTGTGCAGTGTGGGCGTGTAGTCAGGTCTGTACATGGCTTTTTTCCAAGACCCCTTAAAGTGTCCAAAGCATATTAAAGTCACCCCACGCAGCGTGCATGTCCTGCAGGCCCTCAAGAGCATCGAGTGCCTGGAGGAGGAGGATGCCCAGAAGCCGGCTGAGGAGGCCGTGCCCGGGTCGCCTGACTCCAGCGGTTCCAGGTGGGACGAGGAGCCCTCGCAGCTGGAGGAGTTAGCGGACTTCATGGGGCAGGTTTGGGCGTTTTCTCTTCTGGGTTTCTACTTCAGTTTTTCTTTATACCTAAATATTTTAACCACGTGACCTTTCTGTGAGGCATTTTCTTGTTCATTCTTGACCAAGACCAGTTGCTATTTAGATTCAAGTGCTGGGGGGGTTATATGAGGAACTAAATCCTTATGAACTTGCTATTAATTCTGTTCAAAAAATGCATTTTGAAACAGCTCACACCAATTGAAAAATATGCTTTGAATTACCTGGAATTATTCCATACTTCCACTGATCAAGAAAAGGAGAGAAGTAGTGAGGTAAGAGGTTTCACTTTTGACCATCTTCACGTGTGAGAATCTCAAATTCTTCAGTGTTAAACTGGGTTGGAAGTAAGCATGACTTGCCCAGAATTCAAGGCATTAAAACCAAACCCCACCCGTATGTAAACTGATCAGATGGGTAAAGCCTCTGAAACCCTATGCCAGGTGGTTTTCCTTGGTTTTGAAGCAGCTCGGTGTTTGGTTAGAGAGTCATGTATTGGGAAGAAGAAAAGGGGCCCAAGCACTAGGGAGCCGGGGGGAAGTGCAGGGCAGTGATGGGAATGGCCGGTCTCCCTGCAGGGTGCCGTGATGACCGCTGTGCGTGAGTGGGAGGCCCGGAACGTGCGGAGCCTGCGGGAGCAGGAGGCCAGGGCGCGGCTGGAGCAGGAGCAGGAGCAGCTCCTCACCTACACCCGGGAGGACGCCTACAGTGCGGTATGGGCGCCGCCCCCAGGCCTGCTGTCCCTGGACCCAGGGCCGGCAGGCTGGGCCTGTCTTGGTCCGGCGCCTCTTGGTCCGGCGCCGGGTTAGAGGGTTTCTGTTCCCTGCTGCTGGCTTTCCCCACCGTCATGCCGGCTGTGATGGAAGCGCAGTTTAGGTCTTGGCAATAGCGGTGCTGCCTGCTTGTTTCGAAGGCTTATTAACTGACGTGAAGGTAGATAGTTGACCGCTCAAAGCGAGGGCTGCATGGACCTGAAAAGCCTCCCCTTTTCCTGCAGGAGTTTGTGTGTGAGGGCGCCGATGGGCAGACGGAGGTCATGCCGGTGAGTGCCCGTGTCCCCACACCCCCAGACCCCTGCCTCCTGCAGTGCTGGGCCGGCTGCCCTTGTGGCCACCCAACTCAGGCTTGTCCCTCCTGCACGCAGCTCTGGACGCCACCCACGCCCCCCCAGGACGACAACGACATCTACATCGACTCGGTCATGTGTCTTATGTATGAAACCACGCCTATCCCTGAGTCCAAGCTGCCGCCCGTGTACGTGAGAAAGGAGCGCCGCCGACACAAGACAGACCCCTCAGGTGGGCTTGTGCGCAAGGAGAGGGCTTGTGGCTGCCGGTGGCCTCAGTGACCTTCCCCGTGGCTTTTCCACTCCTCACCTTGGCCCGCTGACCCACTGGCTGAAGCTACTTTTCGTGCAGCTGCAGGCAGGAAGAAGAAGCAGCGGCACGGGGAGGCCGTGGTGCCCCCGCGGTCACTGTTTGACCGCACGACCCCCGGCATGTTGAAGATCCGCCGGGAGGGCAAGGAGCAAAAGAAGAACATTCTGCTGAAGCAGCAGACGCAGTTCGCCAAGCCTCTGCCAACTTTTGCCAAACCGACCACTGAGTCTGGCCCCGACAACCCTGAGTGGCTCATCAGCGAAGACTGGGCGCTGCTGCAGGTGAGTCTGAGGTCCCAACCTTGGCCAGCCCCATCACTGGGACCCTTGGGATGGGGGGTGGGGGTGGGGGGAAGTGTCCAGCAGGCAGGGCCTTGATCTGCGGGTCCTGAACCTGATCCTCCAGGCCGTGAAGCAGCTGCTTGAGCTGCCTTTGAACCTCACGATTGTGTCCCCGGCCCACACGCCCAACTGGGACCTAGTCAGCGATGTCGTCAACTCCTGCAGCCGCATCTACCGCTCCTCCAAGCAGTGCCGGAACCGCTACGAGAATGTGCTCATCCCCAGGGAGGAGGGCAAGGTGAGGCTCATGGGGGCTGGGAGGCTAGGCAGAGGCGGCTGAGGGTGTGCAGTGCTGGACAAGGCCCTGAGAGGGGGCGGCGCGGTCGCACTTAACTGCCAGCAGCAGTCTGGGTGCTGAGATCCCACCTCATAGGGAGTGGCCGCACTGTTGTGTCCTCTGGAAAGTTCTGTGTGCTGTCTGGTGGCCTCAGCGCCATGCGAGGGCCCATGCTCTCTGCTGTCAGCTGACATGAAGAAGGGTCTGTCCGTGCGGCTGCCTCGGTGCCTTGCTGCAGGGTGTTGATGGGTGTTGGACACCTTGGTCCTAGCTGCAGGTGTCGTGGACACTGACTGCAGACGTGGTGTGTTGTCACGGGGTGCAGCCCCATGGTCAGCGTGGCTGCTGAGGATGTCTCCACTGTGGCACCTTTTCTCATCCCCCTGGAACTGCGTTTGTCTCTTGCTACTTCTCCATCTGCTCTGTCCTCACCTTCCTGCCTTTGGGAGTGGGTCCATAGCCTCCATGTAGAAAGCCTCTGTGTGCAGTGTTGGGCCTGTGGCTGGTGGCCTTTGGGGTGATGGTCCTCACGTCCAGTCACAGAACAGGAGCGATGGCCTCCTCTCTGCCTGGGATTGACCAGGGCAGATATACCAGCTTTGATGAAGTTTGCTCCTGTGTTTCTAGTTCATGAACGTTACTTACTTTTTTCTATAAGCACCCTTCAACAAATCTCAAGTTTTCAATTTTCTAAAAACAGTTGTCTCTCGATAAGACATGTTTGTTTCCTCATTTGAAAACAATCACCAGAAAAGCAGTCTTTCCTCAGAACACTGTTTTGCGCTGCTTTCATCAACAGGGCTTCCAGTATCAGGCCCATTAGGTTTGGGAAGCATTTCTCATAATTGTCATAACTTAGATACGGTAAATCATCAAGCTGAAACTTGACGCTCTTACAGCTCATGTGTGAAGCTAAAGAAAATGGCAAAGGTCGTTTATAGGGTTTGGAGGTGGTATTCTGAATAAACTGGAAAGCTTGTTAAGTGCCTGTGCAGCAGAGCATATAGTGGGGTTAGAAATGAACTGTATTCCAGTGACTGGCAGGCACTCAGTGTCCAAGGTGTTTCACTCCTGCATGTGAGGATTTGCTACTTTGCGTTAGAGCGCTGCTCCATAAGGGCATCCTACATCGACGACCTGCTTGCACCCATTGAAGCAGGGGTGCTCAGACATGTTACATCTACAGGAGGGACTCACGCAGCCTCTGTGGGGCGGCCTGCAGGCCGAGAGGGACTGCCCTGAAGTTCTACAGGACCAAGGAGGTGCCTGGTTTCACCATAGGGCCCTTGGGGGAGAGAGTCTCAGGCACAATTAATGCTAGAGTCCGGGCCTTCACGTCCACTGGGGGCCAGAGGCCCCTGGAAGGGCAAGCTGGTGCCCAGGGGCGGATCAGAGTCAAGGTGTCCTGGCTGTCAGTGGCCTGCCATGTGACCCAGCCGCTTGGCCTCACCACTGTCTCCCCAGCTGGAGGCATCCCCTTCTTCCTCCAGGGATGGGCAAGAAGGCCTCGAATAGACTGGGGAGTGTGGTCATTGGATGACGGCTGCTGTGTCATTGCTGTTCTGTGTTGAGACTCAGAGAGAAGGTCAGAAAGAAGGGGCTTGGTTTTTAACCCAAAGGTTTCACATTAGGCTCCTAGTTGGGGACCCTGTTCACAGGTAAGTGTCTGACTGCTGTGCTGCCCCATTCTGTTTCAGAGTAAGAACAACCGTCCTCTGCGCACAGGCCAGATGTACGCCCAGGACGAGAATGCCACGCACACCCAGCTGTACACCAGCCACTTTGACCTGATGAAGATGACCGCCGGGAAAAGGAGCCCCCCCATCAAGCCCCTGTACGCTTCCCAGGGCCCCCAGTGCTGGCCATGCAGAGTTAGTGGGGGCTTGTTCTCACTCGGCCTTCCCTTCGTTTGCATTTTCCTTTGTTCAGTAATTTTTTCTCTTTCTGTATTGCAGGCTGGGCATGAATCCCTTTCAGAAAAACCCCAAGCATGCTTCTGTATTGGCGGAAAGGTATTCTGTGTTTGCGATACAGTTTTAACTATTTGAAAATGACCTCATTTTAAGGTTTTCTTAAATTGTCCAAGTTTAGTGAGTTATTGTGCAGACAGTGTGTCCGGGCATCAGCTGGGGGTGGTGAGGTGGGGAGTGCCCGGCTGGCTGGTGTCCCCATTCACCTGATGAGGGGGTGTCCTGCCTACAGTCTGACGGCCTGATGGGCTGCAGGAAGGAGAGTGGCTTCTCTTCCTTCAGCGTTTCTGCACTGGCAGATGTCTTGTTGGCTCTGCCCTGAAAATATATGCTGTTGGGGGCGGGTGTTCTTGCTTTGAAATTTTGCAAAGGAAGAAACAAATGACTAGGTAGATGGGTAGTGAGACTGGTTGGTGTGAGAGAGCAGTGACAGAGAACTGTGCAGTCTGAGTTGCTTGGTATCTGGGTGTTGGCTGTAAAATCCTTGCCACTTTCTGTGTGTTTGCCTTCTTAAAATTTGGGGAGGAAAGAACGTGTTCAGATGGAACCTAGTTGCCACTCAGGCTCAAGCTTTCCTCATAACCAAGCAGGTTTTGCAGATACTGCCAGACACGGGCCTGTCCCTGCTGAGTCCTGGCCCTCCCAGCTGCACCAAGGGCCCAGGCCTCTGGGGCTGCTCCTCGAATGGGCCGGCAGTCCCTGCCTCACGGCTCTGCCTTGGGGGTCACTCCATCCGGGATGGTCTCCCCGGCATGTTGGCCTCTCCCCTTGCCTCACTCTCATGTGTCACCTTTTTCTTGTGGAAGCTCACACCCCAGCCCCTCTCTATGATTTCTTCATGGTATAGATTGTCTTTGCATCTTTACTTGAATATGGGGGCAGCTGGATGGGTTGCAGGGCAGCCTCGGGGGGCTGAGTGGACTGACATGGGTAGTCAGAGGATGGGAGACAAAGTGCTGGGCGGGCTAGGGACACGTGACTTGGGAGGGCTGGCATCCAGAGATACCAGACAGGTGCACCACAGTGTCTGGGCCGTGCTGGTGAGCCGCCCTGAGACATGGAGGGAGCACACAGGGCAGAGCCAGCCTTCCTGTGACTGTCATGGGGGCCAGGGGGCACAGGAACCTTGGAAGCAAGGGTGCTGTGAGAGGCTGGGGAGGACCGTCAGGTGCTCACGGTACTAGCCGGGTGACCGGCTGACCTCTCCCTTGGAGGAGGGCTGATGCTCAGGGCAGGTGGGGTGATCAGTTTGCTGTGCTGGGTGGAGGGGCAGGCATTCTGCTCTGAGCACAGTGCTGAATGACCTTGTCCCTACATGCTCGGGGCCTCCTGATATCCTAGGCACCTGACCGAGTGCCGCTGCAGAGAGGAGTCAGGCCCAGGCCCACCTTCCAGAAGTTCCTGTTGGAAGGGCATCCTTTCCCTTTCCTAGGGCCGACCCACCAGGCACCCTGGCTTGTGGGGCTTTGTAGGAGTCATGTCCCAGCAACTGGCAGGATGGGAAATGGGGAATTTGGGTTCCTAGAATGTTTGTCTGCTTTAGAACTTGCAATACATTTCTTTTTTTTTTCTTCTTTAGTGGCATCAACTACGACAAACCCCTGCCTCCTATTCAGGTCGCATCCCTCAGGGCAGAGCGCATTGCCAAGGAGAAAAAGGTGTGGTGCAGTGGGCGGGCAGGGCCCAGAGGGGCTGGGGTGCTCTGCTGGGCCACCTCCTTCCCATGACGCTGTTCTTCCTGCCCCTGTAGGCGCTGGCCGACCAGCAGAAGGCACAGCAGCCGCCTGTGACACAGCCCCCACCACCCCCGCCTCAGCCGCAGCCCCCGCCGCCCCAGCAGCCGCCTCCGCCTCTGCCCCAGCCCTCAGCAGCAGGCAGCCAGCAGCCCACGGGGCCGCCTGCCGTCCAGCCCCAGGCTCAGGCACAGCCCCCTGCACAGCCCGCGCCACCCCCACCAAAGGCGCCTCCTGCGATCACGACAGTGGGCAGTGCTGCAGTGCTGGTGAGAAGGAACAGGGAGGTCGGGTCCAGCACACCCATCAAGGGGTCCCTCAGCTTCCAGCCCAAAGCCCTTCAGAGGCCCAGTCTCCCCCCTCGAGGAAGCGGCTATTTCACCTGCATCACCCCACTCAGGCTCAGCTCTGCTCTCCAGGCTGGCTTAGCTCAGTAGCGATGTGGGAGGCGAGGCCGCTCTTCTTGGTGTTTGGAAGTTTGGAATTAGGGCTTTGTGAAGTGTAACTGTGAAGAGGTCGACCTCTGCGGACTTGGAGAGCAGTTAGTGCAGACCTCCCTTTCCTGACCCTGCCCTACCCTCCCCCGAAGCTGTGCACCCGTGAGAGGGAGGCAGTAAAAGGTGTTTAAAAAAGAATGGTAGTCTGATGGTCTCATGCAGCGTGCCCTGCCATGTGCCCTCTCTGTATGTGCATGGTGACACGTAAGACTCCCCCGTGGGAAGACACTGCCACCCGGTGTGGGATGGCTTTGTTATACAGAGTCGTTTCCTCCCTGTGTTCTTTACTGCATTTGCCACAGTGGTGTTTTTACGGGCACTTGAGCAGCTCTGTTCTTCCTTGTTCAGAAAACTAAGCACCTGCTTGGGTGTGAGAGCTGCTGTCTGCCCAGTGGTAGGTGGTCAGGAAGACTTTCTGCAGGGCTGGCCCCTAGCCTGTAGCCAAGTGACACTAGTCAGAGAAGAATGGAAAATAGCAAGCACAGAGGCCCTGAGTTTGACAAATATGGGGTTAAAAGGATCAGTGTGGCTGGAGCTTGGTAACTGAGGCACAGACCCAGCAGTGTGGGAGGAGGTGGGAGAATGGGTAGGTATGTGGGGAGGACGTAGGGAGAGATGGGGTAAAGTTGGCCATGTGGTCTGAGTAACCACAATTAAGACTTTGAATTTTATCCTGAGGAAATGGAAGGCTTTGAAGCATCTGTGCAGGGGAGAACTTGACCTGAAATTAAAATGGTTTCCTTCCTTCAGCAGGCAGGAGCCATCAAAACGTCCGTCACAGGGACGAGCATGCCCGCGGGTAAGAAGCCTCACGGGTGAGATGCCACAGCTGGAGATGAGTTCTCCCCCGTCCTCCTGCCTCACACCCTCTCTCCCTGCAGGCACTGTGAGTGGAAATGTGATCGTGAACACCATTGCTGGCGTCCCGGCCGCCACCTTCCAGTCCATTAACAAGCGTCTGGCTTCGCCTGTGGCTCCTGGAGCCTTAACCGTGAGTTGTCCCTGCTCCTGGGTGTTTTGGGTGGTGTGCATGACCTAGGATGCTGCCGAAGTTGTAAAAAGAATTCCATTGGTATAGAAATTACTGATGTAGTCTGAATTTCATAAAATACCAAGAACATTCAGGTGTGCAGAGGATGGTTTCCACATTGTTCTTTCTGAGGGAGAGGTTACTGAAATCCCCCACCATGACTCCAGGAGGAGGAAGGGAGTGAGAGCGTGTCCCTGACCTCACAGACAGGGTACCCCACGTGCTGTACTGACAGGTTATCCTGTGAGTGGACGGTGACCATTGCACAAGTACAGGAGTGGACAGTGCTAGATGGGGCACAAGGCGGGGTGGTGGGTTTCTGGGATATCTAGGCCCATGAGCAGGAAGCAAGAAGGGGCCAGACCTGGGCAGAGGAAATGACGCAGAGTGGCAAAACCCCTGAGCACAAAACCAGAAGACAGGGCACTCACCAGAAGACACACCTGCTGGGCTGTGGTGTTTCACCATGAAAGGCGGAAGTGAGCAGATGAAACTGGCGAGTTTACGTTTACTCCTGAGCTCCAGCTTAGTCACTGCCCTAAAGATAACATGTGCCCGAATGAGAAGAAGCTGCTTCAGAGTCAGCAGTGCCTTTGGCAAATAGAGGGATCTCCTTCTTGGGCATTTTCTTAAATGTACTTATTTGGCTGTGCTGAGTCTTTGTTGTTGTGCGAGGGCTTTCTCTAGTTGTGGCAAGCGGGGGCTACTCTGCAGTGGTGGTGCACAGGCTTTTCATCGCAGTGGTTTCTCTGGTTGTGGCGCATGGGCTTAGCTGACCTATGGAATCTTCCTGGAACAGGGAATTGAGCCCATGTCCCCTGCATTGGTAGGTGGATCCTTTACCACCACCAAGGAAGGCCCCTCTTGAGTTTTGAAAAATGTCTTTGCTGTGCAGGTGTTGCTGGTAGTGGTCTGGATGTGTGGTGTTGGCAAAAGGATGGACACACAGATCCATGGAGTAGGGTAGAGAGCCCAGAGATAGACCCACATGTACATAGTTGATTACTTTTCGCTAAAAGTGCTGGAGGAGTTCATTCAGTAGAGAAAGGACAGTCTTTTCCATAAATGGTGCTGGAGAAATTGCAGAGCCATGTGCAAAGCAATGGACTTTGACCTGTTTCACTAGTACTATATATAGTAAGTCACTCAAAGAGGGTCATAGGCCCCAAACTATAAAATTTCTAGGAAAAAAATAGAACATCATTGTTACCTTGGTTTGGGCGAGGATTTCCTAAGATACCAAAAACCTGTGTATTATGAAAAAATTAGTAAATGAGGCATCATCAAATCAAGAATTTCTGCTCTTTGGAAAACGTTATTAATAAAATTAAAACAAAGGCATGGAAAATATACCTGAGAAAGAACTAGTATTTAGATTATATAAAGATTCTTCCAGGCTTCCCTGGCGGGTCAGTGGTAAGGAATCCTCCTGCCAATGCAGAAGACACAGGTTTGATCCCTGGTCTGGGAAGATCCCACATGATGTGGAGCAGCCAAGCCCTTGCGTCGCAGTTACTGAGCCTGTGCTCTGGGGCCCAGGAGCTGCAACTACTGAGCCCATGTGCCATAACTACTGAAGCTTGTGCACCCTAGAGCAGGTTCTCCACAAGAGTAAGCCACCTCAATGTTGAAAATAAAAAAAAAGAGTAAGGCACCTCAATGAGAAGCCCACTCACTGAAACTAGAGAAAAGCCTGTGCAGCAATGAGAACCCAACACTGGCCCAAAATAAATTATGTATATATGAATATATAAAGATTCTTGCGTCAACAGGAAGAAAATGAACAACTTTTAATAGTGGACAAAATAATTTTTTTTAATAGACAAAAGACTTGAGCAGTTACTTCAGTTGGGATGCCATGAGGCCTGGAGTGGGTGGAAGTGGGTTCAGGGCTGCAGCTTCCACACCCAGCCGGGGATGACCATAGGGATTAGGGTCCTGTGTGTTTTGCGGGGATAAACAGGGGCATCCGGATGGTTTCTTGGAAACCACAGGTCTTTTGAGTGAGGACACCTGGACAGGCACAGGGCAAGTGTGGTAGACGGGGGAGGGGACCTTCCTTTTCTGCGTGTTGCCACCTGCTCTAGCCCAGGGCACAGGTTTTGCGCTCACAGGTCTCTCAGCACTCTGTCAGAAGGCTTCGTTTTCTAGGTTTTAGAGTTCTGTGGCCTTTTTTCTTCACCCGATGACTGTAGAGTCTTGAGTATCGTGAAGCAGCCTGACAGTTCTCTTCCCTTCGCCTTTTCCAGACCTCGGGAGGCTCTGCTCCTGCCCAGGTGGTCCACACCCAGCCTCGAGCAGTTGGTTCCCCAGCCACGGCCACATCCGACCTGGTGTCCCTGGCGCCGACTCAGGGTGTTCGAGCGGTCACCTCAGTGACAGCCTCGGCTGTGGTGACTACCAGCCTGACCCCCGTGCAGACCCCGACCCGGTCTTTGGTGACTCAGGTGTCCCAAGGTAAAGGCAGGGTTGGTTTCCTACGTGACCTGCCCTGCTCTTACAGCTCCTGAGGGCTCAGGTGCGTGTGTGTGTGTTGGGGGGCTGTGGTCTCACCAGACAACCTCTTCAGCCACAGGGGTCCAGCTTCCGGGGAAAACCATCACGCCCGCACACTTCCAGCTGCTTCGGCAGCAGCAGCAGCAGCAGCAGCAACAGCAGCAGCAGCAGCAGCAACAGCAGCAGCAGCAGGCCTCTCAGGTGCAGGTCCCACAGATCCAAGGCCAGGCCCAGTCGCCAGCACAGATCAAGGCTGTGGGCAAGTTGACACCGGTGAGCATCTTCTAGAAACCCTGACACCCCCGTGTGATGACGCCTTGTTGTGTCGTGTCATTCAGACTGTGTTCTGCACAAACTGCCATCGTCTTTATGTGGGAAGTGTGTGTATGTTGTGTTTAGAAACAACCTTGCCTACAGGGCCACTTCCATGATCACGTGACTAGCTTGTTCCCAGCTCTCTGAGGCCTTAATCCCCATTTCCAGATGGATCTTCCCACCTGCTTGCTTGTGCTGTGTGCAGCAGCTCAGGCTCCAGGGAGAACTTGAAGGCCACTAGACCCTTTTCCCAGCCTGAGAAAATGTGGGTGAAAAGCATTCCTCTACAGTTTAAGAGCTGAGGTGGTGAAGACTTGGTTTCTCCAGGAGTAGTTCATTTGCATTATCGTTTCTCAGTGTCAGTCATTTGAGTACTGATGTTCCTAAATTTTGCCAATCGCTGTGTTACCTGTGCTGTTATACAATCAAATACATTGATTTTAAAAGGAAATACTGCCACAAATGGAAAAGCATTAATATTCGACATAGAAAGGAGCCAGAAAAACGTATGTAATAGAAACAAGATGGTATTTTAGAATTGCAGCTGTCCGTCGGAGCTGCCACAGTAAGTACCTGCCCTCGGGCCTGCCCCTTGCGGGTGACAGAGGGCCCCAGGGTGCTGGAGGGCCTAAGAACCTGCGAGCACCAGCCAGGACTTCATCCTGGAGGGGCGCTCGAGTGCACACCACAGAAACAAAATGTGACCAAGCTCAACTTTCCATCCTCCGTCACACCAGCCACAGCTCAAGGGTGCAAGGCCACACGTGGCTGTGACCATCTCATTGGACAGCCCAGCTCCAGAGTATGTCCATTGCTGTGGAATGCTGACAGGCAGCACTGAATTAGGGTTGTCCAGCCCAGCAGGGGCGAGTTGTCAGAGCGGGTCTGTGCCACTCCCCACACTGTTGCCTCCCTCCACCCCCCACCTCCCTGCTTCTTCTGCTCTGTGATGGCAGGGCCTTCAGTGACCTGCCCCCTGCTTCCAGCGGCTCAGAGCCCCACTGACCCACTTGTGCACCTGATTCCTTTCCTCTCTTCCCTGCCCCTTTCTAAACCAGTTGCAAAGTCCTTTTCTTTTTCAGCATCTTGAAAGAGATCTGATAGTCATGAATGAATAACTCAATATCAGTTTTCCACAATAATTTTTTATTCCCTAGAATATTTTTGTCTTGTTATTTCAACTTCTTTTAAAGACATGGGTTTATTTATCAATTAAACTTTCATTTGGAGACAGTTGGAATGCAAAATTTAGAGCTACTGCTTAAATTTTAAAATTTCAATAAGGACTACAATTTTAAGACTTTTAGAATTTTTTTGATGGTACTGCAGATTTAAATTAACTTGTTTATGAGTGATCAGAACCTAGAAATTTTGTTACAGATTTGCTGATCTGTCAGAATCACAGTTGCTAGTTTTCATCAGTGATAAACAAATATTTATTAAAAAATGTTTGGCAAAGGCCTGGAGGATTGTTTGCAGACTGCCTAGTAGCAACTGTTTTCTTCAGTATTTAATGGGTAGTAGAACAGTAACTTAAAACCAAGATATATACAAAGTGGAATACAGTTAATGCTGATGAAAAGATTACTTTATCTGGGTTTTAGGAACACCTGATCAAAATGCAGAAGCAGAAACTGCAGCTGCCCCAGCAGGCGCCCCCAGCACAGGCCCCAGCGGGGCCCCCGCAGCCAGCGGCTCAAGTGCAGGTGCAGCCCCCGCAGCCCACGCAGCAGCAGAGCCCCCAGCTCACCACGGTCACAGCCCCGAGGCCCGGCGCCCTGCTCACGGGCACCACCGTGGCCAACCTCCAGGTGGCCCGGCTCGTAAGTTCCCGTTGATACGCTTGTTTTTCCAGAGCAGCGTCTTCTTAACGTTTTAACTGAACTGTTATTGCTTGCTCAGGCCCTTGCAGGTGTGATGGTGGAGTGACAAGTAAAGACATGGTCTTTCCCCAGGAACTTTAAGTTCTCCTTGGAGAGGGCGAAGCACAGCACATGTATGGGAAACATTTACACAGTCGTGCTTTCCAGAACGTCAGTGTCACAAAGCTTATGGTGGCCTGAGAGGTCAGGGAGGAGGGGAGCAAGCCAGACCATGGAGGGAGAGCAGGGTTCACGTGGGGATGAGGGGACCATGAGACCTGGCGCCCCCAGCAGACC
Source organism: Redunca redunca (assembly GCA_006410935.1). Taxonomy (NCBI): domain Eukaryota; kingdom Metazoa; phylum Chordata; class Mammalia; order Artiodactyla; family Bovidae; genus Redunca; species Redunca redunca. The sequence goes on along the minus strand of SJYQ01005704.1, from coordinate 309,989 downwards.
TGGCACGTGGAAAGTATGCCAGTGCTGCCAGGCAGAGGGGAGGCGGGGGAGGCTGCGGGAGGCAGGGGGTCGAGCGAGGCCCCAAAGCCGGGCTCCGGGACTGCAGTACTCCGTGGGCACAGAGAGATGTTGGAGATTTCCGAAGGAGGGGATGATGCTAGGGGGAGAGGGGTGTCTGGGATGGTCAGTCACAATCAGCAGGAGTCGAGGGAGTGTCCGGTGGGCCAGACTCTGTCACACTCGGTGACATCTGCTCAGAGGAACCCTGCTCTGGGCTGGGTGCTGCCTGAGCCTCTCTGCTGTCACCTGATTGTTGCTGAGGTGGGAGTGGGTGCTGTGATGCTAACTCCATTTTGCAGGTGCAGAAACCAAGTCACACACCTTTAGTAACTCCCAGATCCTACAACTCGTCACCCACAACACAGCTGTAATTTGGGGGTCCAGGCTCTGCTTCTCGTGTGCTTCACTCTAAGTCTGTAAGAGAAGGGACAGAAGTGGATAAAAACTGTGAGAGCAAGCTTGGTGTTGCCTGTGTTCACAAAAAATGCCAATTCAAGTGAGCAGAGTAGTAATCAAGCTTGAAGGCCAGGTTGAGGAGCCCATTCCTTGAATGGGACTTACTGGCAGGAACTGGCTCCCTTTGGAGAGAGTTCTAGTCAGTTAAGCTAAGAAACGTGCACGTTATCTTACCCAGTGATTCTATTTCTGTTACATTCTAAAGAAATAATAGAACAAGTACAAAGTGATAAATACACAAACTTGTATTGGGAATGTTAGGAGAGAGTTAAATCGGCATCGCTAAGGAGTTGACTAAATAGACTGTATAGCATGCACACTGTGGAATAGTATGCAGCTTTGAAAAAGGATTGTTACAAAAGGAAGAGACTCAGATTACAAAATACCTAAAGTTCATCTCATTTTATACATTTTCCCAGCAAGCCATACAGATAAGACATATTTTCTGAGTTTTTGTACATGTAAAAACGGGTCTATTTCCATTTTCATTTTTAAAAATACAACTTAAGGAAAGAAGTGTTTGGAAGCAGTGTGATAATGAAGTCTCAGGAAATGGGGCCTGAGGGTGGCCCTTGGGAGGCTGTGGAAGTAGTTTCAGGGTAAGGGTTGTCGCTGAAGGACTAGGAGATAAGACTAGGCGACGTGGCAGTCTGGGGCTGCTGTGAGGTTCTGAGGTGGAGGGCGAGGCAGAGGTGCACGTGCACTGAGGGACAGGACAGGAGCCGTGGCTGAGCGGCAGTATGCCCGGGCACACCTGGGGCTTTCTGAGCCCCGCTCCCTGCGTCTCTTGGTGATGGTCAGGTGGCGTGGGCAGCCCACAGCAAGATGTTTTCTGTTAGCTGAGCATCACATTGCACCTTCATGAATTTTTCAGTTTCTCACCACTTGACCTCTGGTGGGAAATGTTTGCAGATGCATGGAATCCTGAATATCTCTGGACTCTCCCATTATTTTTATTGTCTAGACCCGGGTCCCCACTTCACAGCTGCAGGCGCAAGGGCAGATGCAGGCCCCAGCGCCCCAGCCGGCCCAGGTGGCACTGGCGAAGCCCCCGGTGGTGTCAGTGCCAGCAGCTGTGGTCTCCTCGCCGGGCGTCACGACCCTGCCCATGAACGTTGCTGGGATCAGTGTGGCCATCGGGCAGCCGCAGAAAGCCGCAGGTGCCTGTCTCATGCCGCCCCTTGCTCCCCCCGCACATCACCCCCTGCTTACAGCCTTCAGTGGGGCTGACAAGCCTTTTCTAGTAGCCATGGCCCTCAGCCCTCTTGTGAGTGTCACAGTGTGTGTTAGCGGAGGTGTCCATTTAACCGTTAATATTCTCGACTTCCCAGACCTTTGTCTGAATATTATTATGAACCCAGAAGCATTTAAAGTTGTCATAAGGGATGGCTTTATTTGTCTCAGCACCGTTTCAGGCTGTTGTTTTCTGTAAAGAAATCACTGAAGCTGAACTCAGTGTGAGTCCTGAGACCTTGTTCGTCCCTGGTGCTCGTGATTAAATGATTTGCTTGGTGTTCGCAGGACAGACTGTCGTGGCCCAGCCCGTGCACGTCCAGCAGCTGCTGAAGCTCAAGCAACAAGCTGTCCAGCAGCAGAAGGCCATCCAGCCACAGGCTGCCCCAGGCCCTGCCGCTGTCCAGCAGAAGGTACTGGGTACAGGGGTCCCTAGTCATCCCCTCTGCATCTGAGGTGGGCCCTGCTGCCAAGCATTGGGTGCACAGAGGTGGAGAGGGTCCTGAATGGGCCCTGCCTGGCTGCCTGGCCTCTTCACACAGGAGACCGTATGGTTGTGGGCTTGGGCAGCACAGAGGATGGTCTTAGGATTCGTCCTGGAGGGAGAGGGACCCCCATGCACCAAGGGCTTGTGGGGGCAAACATGATGGACTCAGTCTACGGAATTGCATGACTGGGGAGGGGCCAGAAGGATGCCAGGACACGGGTGTAGCTCATGGTGTGTGACCCACCTGGGTGTACCAGACAGATGGAGCCAGGCCACAGCTGTTGAGCTGTCAAGAGGCCAGGCAAGGACTGTGTCCACGTGAGAGAGCGTGTGCACGCTGGCACTCATGCTCAGGGACGGAGGAGGGAGGGGAGAGACAGCGGCCACAGGCACTGCAGGAGGAGCGTCGTCAGCGTGCTGGTGGCGCCTTGACTGAGAAGGCTGGGAGGGAGCTCTGGGCTGACGCAGCTCCCAAAGCAGGTGGGGGTGGGGGTTCGGGGTTGCACTGCAGGCCCCGTGTTGACGAGCAGGAGCAGAGTGCAAGGCATTCTGTTTCCCGTCTGCTTCTGGTGGCATGAAGCCTGGCCTACAGATGACGATGTGTCATCGTGCTGATTTCTGACTGCTGATACTGAACTCCATGCTGTATCTGTGTTTTCTGAACCGGAGCTGGAACATTCCCTCTGTGTGCTGAGGGCTCTGTGGGCGCTGGCACCCATTCTCAGAAACTGACACGTAAAGAAATGAAGTGACTTGTGAGTGGAGAGTGCTGGGCAGGGAGGCACTGTGGCTGGACATGCAGGGCTGGGTCAGCATGGAGGCTTAGCCAACATCTAAAAGAGAGAAGAAGGGCTTTAGGAATGTGCTGGTCTGTATGTTCATATGACTTGAAAGAAGACTTGAGACCTTAAAAATGTTTGTTCGTGGAGGTGACTTTGTAACCAAATATATGACCTGTATATTACCCATGGCTTTCTGAATAGTATTTAAATTCTCCTGGCAGGGAAAGCTAAAAATCAGACTAAAGGCGCAAAGATTGTGCATATAGTTCGTTTCTATTTGTCCTAAATGTGTTTGAGTATATGTCAAATTCTTAAAATTAGATTTGAGAAATTGTGCACGTGTATCTCCTGTCTTGTCAAGTTCACTCACTCACTCACCTGATGAGCTGACGTGGCCCCACGTTCTGAAGAGGATGTGGAGATGAAGCCCAGCCTGGGTTGTGAGGGGACCTCCCAGGAGAGGAAGTGATGACCCAGGACTGGGTGCCGGGGGTGGGGGCAATGGGCAGGCAGGGCTGGGAGCTGGGGTGGTCAATGCTGTGGGCACCTGGGGGTAGGCAGGGCCCTGGAGGAGGCCTGGTGGCTCTGAGACGGGGACGCAGCTCTAACCCTGGGTGGTCTCTTTCCTCAGATCACAGCACAGCAGATTGCTGCTCAGGGCCAACCACAGAAGGTCACCTACGCCACCCAGCCAGCCCTTAAAACTCAGTTTCTCACCACACCCATCTCCCAGGCCCAGAAACTGGCCGGGACCCAGCAGGTGCAGACGCAGATCCAGGTGAGCAGGAGGGAGCCTGTGGACTGAGAGCAGACTTGGGGGACCACAGATCAGCACCCCATGAAATGCACTGTGGGGCCCGCAGTGTGGCCTGGGGACTGTGCTGAGGGCCCACTGCAGTGGCAGCCTTTGTGCTGGTGAGGCTCCTCCAGGGCTCGTGGTTGTCCCTGTGCTTCAGGAACTCGTGAGCTCTTTCCCTCTGCTGCTCCCAGTGCTGCCCAGCCCAGTGTCACACATCCTGTGGGTCCTGCATGTAAGCGCCACATGTAATGTCTGGGACAGGGTGTGGGGCTTGGGCACACACCCCACTGAGGCATTGTGTGGTCCCCTGGCCTCCACCCATGGCGGCCTGGCATGCTGCCTGCCTTCCTCAAGCAGCTGTGTGATTCTGTCCTTGGTGAATCTGCTGATTGTTGGAGCCCCTTTCAAGGGACGAGCCTGTTCGGGGCTTCCCGGTGCAGTTGTACATCCTGGTGTTCACCTTCGGGTCTATGTCACACTTTTCCCAGCTTGTAGCTTATCTTCTCACTCATTTTACGAACAGAAGTTCTGAATTTTGAGTCAGCATATTAAGTGTTCACATCACAATCAAACTAATAGGGTTTTTGTTAGAATTACATTGACCCTGTAGATCAGTTTAGAGGAGAGTAGACATCTCTACAGCCTTGACTTCAGATTCACCAACGTGAGACACGCTTTACTGTTTAAATCATCTTTAAGGCCCTTCGAGTAAGTTTCTTGTTTTTCTTCCATAAGGATCTTATTGCTCATCCTGGGTTTATTCCTGCATAATAGCATTTTCTGCTGCTCTGCTGTAAGTTCCCTCTCTCTTATGTGTCTCTAAGGCACTGTGTGTGCTGACTTTTGAATCCTGCAGCCTCAGTCTGTTCTTCTATCATTGTGTTGACATTGTCACCTGTGAGTCCTGGTGGCGACTCCTTCCTCTTCCTCCTTGCCGTTCTTCCTGTTCACGAGGGCTTGTAGGGCAGGCGCAGACAGGAAGCTCGGCCACATCGCTCTCCTCATGGTCGTACTGCAGGATTGGGTTTTTAAACTCATCCTTCAGCACATAAGAAAATTCCCTTCTTGATATAGTTGACTACAAGTTTTTGTTCCTTTGGTTGTTTGGTGTTTTGTCTTTTTAAAAACCCTGTCTGCACCCCTCTCCTTGTGGTTGCTCTAGTCTTGAGGCTGTGAGCCTATCTCTACTGATGAGTCCAGATTCATATCTGTAGTCAGTTGCCATTCCTCACAGGGTTTTTATTTGTTTTTATTATGTTTCTTGACTGCGGCAGGTCTTCGTTTTGGCACTCGGAATCTTGCATTGTAATGCTTAGGCTTAGTTGCTCTGGGGCATGTGGGACCTTAGTCCCCAACCAGGGATCAAACCTGGCATCCCCTGCATCGGGAGGTGGATTCTTAACCACTGGACAACCAGGAAAGTCGTGTCCCTCCGACCCCCGGGCATAGTTTTCATTCCAGCTGCCTGAGGATGGCTCCCTGGAGGTGTGCACCTCCAATACCTGAAACCCTCCTGTGCATTGCAGCTCCTCTTCCAGCCCTGGGACAGCAGTTCTGTCCTGACCTTCAGCCTTACCTGGGCCAAACCCTCTGCTGCTCTTCACACTCCAGCCCTGGCCCAGCGCTGATCTTGCAGGGAAGTGTGCTGAGACGTGGTTTGTGGTAGTGTGGGGTGTGGCTGTGGGCTCCCTTTGTCATCTCCAGGTCAGGTTTATTCTGTCAATTATGAGACAGGTGTATTAAAAGCTCCCATTCTGGGACTTCCCTGGAGCTTCGGTAGTTGGGACTGTATGCTTCTAATGCAGGGGGCATGAGTTCAATCCTTGGTCAGAGAACTAAGATCCCACATGCTGCATGGCCTGTCCAAAAATTGGAAGAAAAAAATCTCCCATTCTGATTTTGGATTTATCTGTTTTTCCTTATATTCCTTTCTATTTTTGCTTTTTATATTAGGTTTTCTATTATTGTGTGTATGCTAAGTCACTTCAATCATGTCCAACTCTTTGCGACTCCATAAACTATAGCCCGCCAGGCTCCTCTGTCCATGGAATTTTTCAGTCAAGAATACTGGAATGGATTGCTGTTTTCTTTTCCAGGGGATCTTCCTGACCCAGGGATTGGACCCTGGTCTCCTGCATTGGCTGGCCAGTTCTTCACCACTGGTACCGCCTGGAAAGCCCTTTATTATTAGCTACACAGAGTCAGACACGGCTGAAGTGACTTAGCAGCACACATAAATTAAACTTTTTAATTTTATTTCTTTGAAGTCCTGTTTTGGTCCGGCAGCCTGCTCTGCCTCAAACTGAGAACTCTACCCATTTTGTGTCAGAAGTTTCTGGTGCATGTTTCCCTCTTGCATTTTCCCTGTTTCTCACACATGTCACGGAAATGGTCGGGTGGGTGCTGCTGCACTGCCTTCATCCTGCCTCTCAGCTTCGGTCCTCTACCTGTGACAGACTTGCTCGCCTTTGTGGCAAGACCTGGAAGGTCTAGCTTCCATCTTGTTTGGGTTTTCAGCTTGTTTTCTCATTCCTGCCCTACTTGTCTTCTCTTCTTCCATTTGTTTATCTGTTTTTGTCTTCCTGTTTTTTCTTCTCTACTTGTTTGAAAATCGCCTGTTCTCTCTGGGTTCTCTGCAACGGTTATCCTCAAATGTCCATGTGCAGGTGCGCCTCTTCACAGAGCAGCGCGAGCCCATCCCAGCTCTGCTCTGGGCGCTGGCCTGTCACACTCACTCTAGCCTCTGTGCCCACGTGTGCTGTGATCACAGATCTCTCCTGTGTCATTGTCACTTTCGTGTAAAACTACTTGTCTTCTGCTTGAAGTCCATTCTTAGGAGTTTCCTGTAGTGTTTGAAAATGCATATATTTCGCTCTTGTTCCTGAAAGGTACTTCTGCTTGGTGTGGAATTCTAGACAAACATTTATTTTCTCAGCATATTAACAGCTGTCCCTGTTCCTGGTCTTTTATTGTTAATGAGAAGTCAGATGTCTGTCTAGCAGGTCACTGCTTCTATGTAACTTGTCTTTTCTTGTTTTCCTTTGAGATCTTTTCTTTGTCCATCTTTGTAATCTCAGCATTTAGCCCAATGTCTTGTGTATAACTGTTGCTTGAGAAATATTGGTGGTCTTGAGACAGGCTGGGACTTGGGGCCTTTTGCTGCAATACTTGCACCTGGATGAACACCGCCTATAGCATCAAACTATAAAGAAACTTTGTGTGCCTGCTCAGTCATGTGTGACTCTTTGTCACCCCACGGACTGTAGCCTGCCAGGCTCCTCTGTCTGTGGGATTTCCCAATCAAGAGTACTGGAGTGGGTTGCCACTTCCTTCTTCAGGGGATCTTCCCGACCCAGCGATTAAACCCATGTCTGTTGTGTCTCCTGCATTGCAGCCAGATTCTTTACCACTAGCACTGCCTTGGAAAGTGCCTTTCTTTGTCTTCGGTTTGACACCATGACGCCCTGGCTAGGTGTCTGATCCCCTGGAACCTGGGCATTGGCCAGCCGTTATTGCGGTAGATGCCACTGCTGCTCCATCTCCCGCCCTCCATGCACCTTCAGTCTTTTGTGTTCTCCTCTCATTGTCTCTTTGTGCTATATTCTGAGTAACATCCTCTAACCTGCCTCCCACTTCAATGCTTTTCCCTTTTGTTAGGTCTAATTTGCTGTTAAAAGTTTGCCCATGGAATTTTAATTTTGGTGATACTTACTTTATTCTTATTCTTTGAAGTTTTGTTTGTTTTTATCTCAGATCTGTGTGGTCTTTGCAGTTTCTTGTTCACATACGTGTTTTCAGGCTGTGCAGAGCAGTGTACTATTTTGTGCATGTCTGGTAATTCCTCTATTTGAAGTCAAGGTTCATCTGACTTTACTTATTTCTTTTCCATTGTTCTTGCTTCAGGAACTGTGGGGTTTTTGTCTTTATAGAAATTGTCTTGTTGTGATCCAGTTTCCCTTGAAGCTTGTTTGTGGGAAGGCTTTGAGGTTTGGGTGGAAGGTAGTTTCTTCCTTCTGCTAGGCTTCTGTGGGTGCAGTCAGGACCACATGAGCTTGTGGCTTGAGGGTTTGGTCTCTCTCTCAGCCTGTGTCTCCTCCTCCCCTGCCCAGCACTGAGGCCTCAGACAGGTGACTTCCTCACAGACGCTTTGAGTGACAGAATTGCAGCTGTAGGGGGCAGCATGAGGCCGTCGTGTTAGCTCCTCCTGAGAGCAGGCTTGGACGCGTCTCCTGTCTGCCACACCCGGGGGGTAGTGAAAACCCAGTCTAAGGCTTCACCTGCAGCACAGGGTCTTGGGAGCCTTGTCATGGCTTGGGGTCTCCCCTCTTTGCTTAGATTTTGGAATTGGGAGCTCTGGACTACCTGCAAATTTATTGATGCATTTGAGATATCACCTTAGGGGAAGGGTGGAAGGGAGCTCAAGAGGCAGGGGATATTTATACGGTTATGGCTGATTCATATTATTGTATGGCAGAAACCAACACAGCATTGTAAAGCAATCATCCTCCAATTAAAAAAATAAAGAGGAGCTAGGGTAAAATAAAAACAAAAAATAGGTGTCACCTTAGCTTTATCCACGGCATTTTAGCATATTCAGTGTCTGCCCATCTGAGCTGTGGCCCGTGTGCTATAGCAGCTGACAGCCCATCTTTCCTGTCAGAGGAAGCACACAGGGTTTAGTCAGGAGTTGCTTTGATCTCAGTGAATTCTATTCAGAGTTTTTGATTTAAGTTATAGTAAACTAGTAAATGTCTTTTGATTAATTTTAATTTCTTAATGAGAATTCATATTTACTCAGAGCTTGTTATTTGCAAGTACATCATATAATTTCACATTTTCTCTAGAATTATCTTGGGCAAGACTTATTTTCATCCCTGTTCTACCAGTTAGAGGCCTGAGCAGGGTTTCCATGGCCCCCAGCAGCTGCCCACTTGGGAGCTCCTTCTGCTTCTGTGAGCCAGTGCCCCTGAAGCCCTGAGTAGACAGATGGCTTGAATTGTCTTATTGTGTCAAGACAGCACAATATGCAGGTTTACAAAAAGTGACCATTAGGTAGAAAATTTTGTTTTATAAAGAGGAATATCTCAATTGTGATGAAGAAAAATGAGGAAGTAACCACTTTTTGGTACATCTCTGGACTAGGGCTGAACCGTGGTGTTGGTCCAGGGCACTTCACAGTGGATGCACTCCTGGAATGGCACCCAAATGTTCCATCTTCCATTTAATTCTCTCATATAAACTTCCATAAGTTTTAGTAAAAGAAAAATGTGACTGTCTGAAATATGAGACCAATAAAGCCTCAGATTACAGATGATTACAGATTAGGAAGACAATTGTTATTCAGTGCAAAAGTGCAATAACCAGTTTTCTGGGTTCCAGGTGAGCACACTTTGAGAGTTGCTATTTTGTGGCATCTGACTGCTCTTTTATTTTTGTTTTGCATTAAGACCTGAGAAGGAGAGAAAGGGTAAGAAATCTCTTTTTGTGCACACATTGATTCGACCTCTGTGTTTGGCTTTTTTCCTTTTGTCCAAGGTTGCAAAACTCCCTCAAGTCGTCCAACAGCAGACACCCGTGGCCAGCATCCAGCAGGTCGCCTCTGCTTCCCAACAGGTAGGGTCTGGAGACAAGGGCTACCTAGGAGGTACTCACAGAGAGAGATCTTGGTTTCATCCTGAGGAAACAGAATTTTAATTCCTAGAGAACTGCTTATCATTTTCATAGTACAGAAAAAGCAATTAACTTTGGGAAAAACATTTGATATCATTAATCTGGCAGGAAAAAGCCTGAACAGATGTGTTCAGACTCAGTGTCATGTGTACAGAGAAGGGGCTCATTTCTGGGCTTCTTCCTTCAGCCAGTAATCTTAGGTGTATCCTGACAGCTGAAGCTACCACACATGAGTTCTAGGGAAACAAAGAAAAGAGAATCTGCTCGTATTGGCCTTGCATTCAGAAGTAGAAATAATACAGGCAGCAACCAGGACTTACTAGGTTGGTGCAAACGTAATTGCAGTTTCTGCATTATTGAAATTTGCTGTTTGATACCGGAATACATTCTTAATAAATGTGGTTGTGTTATACGTTATTTTACCGTGCAGTTCTCGCTTTATATTTTTTGCTAATGACTTATTACTTCCTGTTTATTTTAGATTTATTTTAGACTATGGAAATGTTAGACAAAAAGCAAATCTGAGTGATTTTTTTTTTATTCAAATTCAAAATGGGTCATAAAGTAGGGAAGAAAACTCACAATATTGATGACGCATTTGGCTTGCTGCTGCTGCTGTTGCTAAGTCACTTCAGTCGTGTCCGACTCTGTACGTCCCAATAGACGGCAGCCCACTAGGCTCCTCTGTCCCTGGGATTCTCCAGGCAAGAATACTGGAGTGGGTTGCCATTCCCTTCTCCAGTGCATGAAAGTGAAAAGTCAAAGTGAAGTCGCTCAGTCGTGTCCGACTCCACGACCCCATGGACTGCAGCCTCCCAGGCTCCTCCATCCATGGGATTTTCCAGGCAAGAGTACTGGAGTGGGTTGCCATTACCTTCTCTGCATTTGGCCTAAAAACTGCTAACAAACATACAGTGCACTGGTGGTTCAAGAAGTTTTGCAAAGGAGGCGAAAGCCTTGAAGATGAGGAGCGTAGTGTCCAGCCATCGGAACTTGACAGTGACCAATTGAGAGCTATCATAGAAGCTGATCCTCTTAGAACTACCTGAGAAATTGCTGAAGAACTCAACATCAACCATTCTGCAGTCCCTGGGCATTTGAAACAAATTAGGAAGGTGAAAAAGCTCAGTAAGTGATGCCTCATGAGCTGACTGCAAAGGAAAAAAAATCGTTGTTTTGAAGTCCTGTCTTCTCTTACTGTACACAGCAACAAACCATTTCTCGATCAGGTTGTGACATGCTACGAAAGGTGGATTATTTATACAACAACCAGCGACAACTAGCTCAGTGGCTGGACCAAGAAGAGGCTTCAAAGCACTTTCCAAAGCCAAACGTGCACCAAAAATGGGCATGGTCACTGTTTGGTGGTGTGCTGGTGGTCTGATTTTCTGAATTCTTTCTGAATCCTGGCAAAATCATTACATCTGAGAAGAATGCTCAGCACATCAATGAGAGCCACTGAAAACTGCAGTACCTGCAGCTGGCATAGGTCAATAGAAAGGGCCCAATTCTTCACAGCGATGCCCGACTGCACATCGCACAACCAATGCTTCAGAAATTGAACTAATTGGGCTGCGAAGTTTTGCCTCATCCACCGTATTCATCTGACCTCTTAGTAGCTTTTTGCAGGGAAAACACATTCACCACAAGCAGGATGCAGAAAATGCTTTTCAAGAATTCATTGAATCCAGAAGCACAGATTTTTATGGTACAAGAATCAGCAAACTTACTTCCCATTGTCAAAAATGTGTTGATTTTAATGGTTCCTGTTTTGACTAATAAAAATGTGTTTGAGCCTAGTACAACGATTTAAAATTCACGATCCGAAACTGCAATTACTCTTGCACCAACCTAACACCTTCCTAACAGAGCCTAGCTTTCGGGTTCTTACCATTTTATTTACTTCTGAGAAATATAAAAGTATAAAAGCAGTGCTTTAAAATAATTTTATTTTGTTCAAAATCACACTGGCATGTAGATTTCAAGAAACCAAATGGTATTAGAAGCTGAAGACCGGCACTGTCAGTCCCCAGTCGCTGACTTGTGCATTTCCCCAGAGGCATCCACTTTTAGCCTAAAAGCACCAATAGTTCAGTGTTCTGACTTTTGTTTGGTTAGAAACTGAAGGTCCTATTTTGATATGTTGGGTAGTTTTTACATTTCACAGATGCATTCATGCTAAGTTTCTAAACACCCCTCTTTCCCGTACCCAAGAATGTTTAATATGGTGTGTCACCTGACATGCATTTTCTCCACTGTGTGTTTCTGTTTTGGCTCAGGCTTCCCCACAGACTGTGACTCTCACCCAGGCGACAGCTGCTGGGCAGCAGGTCCAGATGATCCCTGCAGTGACAGCAACAGCACAGGTGGTGCAGCAGAAGCTCATGCAGCAGCAAGTGGTGACCACAGCAGCCGCCCAGCTGCAGACCCCTGGCGTCCCCACACCTGCCCAGGTGCCAGCCACCTCCGACAGCCCGAGCCAGCAGCCCAAGCTCCAGATGAGGGTCCCTGCCGTCAGGTTAAAGACGCCCACCAAGCCTCCGTGCCCCTAGTTGGGACAGAGGGGCAGCCCCAGGCGGGCTACCTGTGCGTCGCACCGTCCCACCAAGACGGGATAGACTTTATTTACTGAACCCTGGGACTGGGTCCTGTGGGATGTTCAGCACCTGGAGCAGCAGTCCTCAGTGAACACCCTTTCTGTGTTACCTAACTGGTTGAAAAAGTGACAGTGGCAGTTTTTCCTGGATGTTTGACCTTGAGTTTCTCCTCCAGAGCAGTAGTGCTGGGTCTTGAAAGCCAGCTAGAATTTCTCTGTTAGTGTACAGTGTTTTGCACATTGCAAGCAGCCATTTGGAAGGTGCAGTGAGTCATAAAGTAGAGCATATGAAGCTAAAACGTGGTCTGACAGCATCTGCCTCTGTTTGGTTCTTTATTCCTATTTGAAAACACAGTATGGGAGGAGAAAAACTGTCTAATATCTAAGGTAGGTCATCTCAGAGAAAACCAGTGTAGTTTTTTTCCCTCCCTCCTAAAATGTGACTTGTTTGGACCCTTAAAGGAGAGGCTTAGTACTGATACACATTGAAGCACATTCATAACGTGTCCCCAGCTGGTGTTGAAGGGAAGTGACCTGAGGTTGAATTTTCATTCCAAAGAGCACAGGTGTGGCTTCCCCTAGAGTGACCGGTTCGAATGTAAACGGAACCTTTGGGGCTGTTCCCATCCCAGTACATCCACAGTATTTTCCCAGGTTTTGGATAAACTTGTAATTGGAGTTACAGTATTGAGGCAGCTCCTGAAGACTTTGTGAGGCTCCCATCTGGGAGTGGTTCAGGGCCCAGAGTACTGTGCAAGGGTTGTCACATTGCAGAGTGCACTGCTGAGTGCAGGGTGGGGCAAGACGCCCACTGAGGGCAGGCAGCCTGCATCGCCCCTTTGCTCTCATGCCCAGCCTAGGCGTGACCTGCGGCGGTGAGAAGTCTCTATGTACAGGTGGTATGTTTATGCACCTACAAGTATAATCTACAGAAATGGATGTGGTGGCATCTTCATACTAGACTTGTCATGTCTCATTTGTGAGTAGATTGGCTGCTTGGGTTTCTGCCTAAAGCAGGGAGCTGTCCAAGCTCTTTGGGGTGGCAGCCCCATGGTTGAGGGGCAGAGAGGTGGCCCTGTGTTTGCTGCTTTTAGGTTTTTTTTTTCCACTGTGGCAACTGCAGTGGACTTGATTGGGTGATGATGTCTGCTTACCTGGAAGTGTCTACCCAAGGAAAAGGCACATGTCTGATGACACCCTCTCTGCTCTGTCTCCATGCATATTTTACAGTTTTGGTCCTGGAGATCAGGTTGTGTGAGGTCTCTGTGTACTAAGGAACAGTTCTAGCATACCAAGAGATTTTTCATTTTAATCAATCTGTTTCCTCCCCCTTTATATCACTTTTTATGACAAAAAGGAAAGTGTTCTGTCCTGAATTTTCCTTATTTCCCATCAATTTATGTGGACAGTAATATGGCAGTTGATACCTTAGTGAAGCCAACTAAGCAGCTCATTTTTGCCTTCTTGGCATGAAATTTGGAAAAAAGGTAAAATCAGGTGTTGAAAGTGGGAGGGATTTAACATTTCAATAAACTGAACAACCAAAACAGAACACTGTAATACCAAAACACACCAGACAGAACACTTCTGACTTGTTCATTGTGCCTTGGTACCTGCTGTGATGAGAGAGTACTACGTGCAGGAAACACTTCATAGCTGGGTGCTGAGGAGAGTTTCTACACTTTTTTTAATCCTCAAATGTGCAGAACTAAAAAGGAATTCTCCTTTTCAGCTTATTTTAATTTGTGCAGCCGATGGTTTTGTTATTATCTTTCATGGAGTGTTGATTGTCTCTTTGTAGATGGTGGTGAAATGTTGAGTGTTTAGAATATCCTAGAAATAGCTGCCTGAATAGAAGTCCTCTATTAATCTAGAACACTAGAAGAGAAATTTAGAAAAGTCTCTCAAAAGCCTTCTAAGAGAACAGAACTGGAGTCTGAATATTTGCAGTGTGGAACTCCTGCCCTGTCTTACCATGTGAGTGAAAGAAGTTATTTCCTTCGCAATTCCCCGTCGCAAGATATGGGAGAGAAAATAGTTTTATTGGTCTCACTCAATTTAGTAACATCTAGATGTCGCCACTGACCTCATAGTCTTCAATAGTGTCATTTGTAGGTAAAAGTTCCAGTGTATTGTTTTCTTGACCTTCTGTTTTAAAGGTTAAACTTTCCATATGTAAGTGTGAGTTTAGGGTGGTGTTTTCCAGGTTTCCTCAGATTGATACTGTTGGCAGAATCCCATATTACCTTGTAGAACAGGGTCCCCACCCCTGCCCCACAGTGCAGAGGTAATGATTGAAAGAAATCTTTAGAACATAAAACATAAAGACAGCAGCCAAACACTGTCAAACTGGAATTGGCCACCATGGAAATCAGTCACGCAGTTTTTCATTGATTCAGAGGCATTTGCTCTAGTAGGGGCCGGGTGGTGGTCAGAGGGCTGGGGGAGGCAGGAGACTGGTGAGCCTCCTCAGGCAGAGGCTTTCCCTTTTGCCACCTTCAGGATTTTTTGTTAACTGTTGTGTCCAGATAGCTGTTGTGTTTTAAAATATAAAGAAGACTGAAATTGTAAATACTTTGTAAACATAATCATTTGTACTTGAATAGTAGGGTTTTAAAGGGCACTGATATCCCACCAAACAAAAGGTATAATAAATTGACCTTTTTATAGGCTTGCTTGTTTTGTCTTTCATAGAAAACTACTGTTCAAGTTAAAATAAGATATTAGTTGTATTTATTTCATTCATGTGGAAACAAAATACAGAGAAACCAAGTAGTGTTGGAAGCTGAAGTTTTTTTCTCCTTGCCTCTCCCCCACAGGGTAGAAGGAACTAGAAGGAATGGAGTCTTTCAGTGAAATCACCAATTCTCTCCTCAGAGACCGTGTGTTCCTGGCCACTGTGTTCCAAAGCCACACAGGGAGGAAAGACCTGGGTGCATTTTATTATTCATAATATTCTTGTTCTCCAGTACTACCTTGTACAAGGTAGCAGTGTTTTCCCAGCTGTGCTGTGGTCCTGTTTTATCCTCTTTAGCAAATATTTATTGAAGCATATTACATGCCAGCTTTATCATTAGTGATGGAAATTGTTTTTGAAAAAGCAACACTTGGTTCACTTCTTTAAGAAAATCAAAGCTAATGAGAGAGATGGAAAATCACTGGTTTATTCAGCTGATGTTTATTGAGCATGTGAAGTCAAGTCGCTCAGTCGTGTCTTTGTGACCCCGTGGACTGTAGCCCACCAGGCTCCTCCATCCATGGAATTTTCTAGGCAAGAGTACTGGAGTGGTTTGCCATTTCTTTCACCAGGGGATCTTCCCAACCCAGGGATCGAACCCAGGTCTCCCACATTGCAGGTAGAGAGAGGGTTTACTGTCTGAACCTCGAGGGAATCCCTTTATCGAGCATACCATGTGGCAATTTGTTTTCAAGGCTCTGGAGCTAAATCTATGAGCAAAGTAGAAAAGGAGGTTACATTCTCCTACTCCAAACAGATAATAGAATTCAGAACAGTGTAAATAAGTACCATGCAGAAACAGGGACAAGGTCATGACAAGCAGTCTGGATTTCATTCTAAGCAAATGGGGAAGGTTGAAACCTGGAAGACGACTTGATTTTCAATTTTGAAAGCTCACCCTGTCTGCAGTGCAGATAGTGTTTACTGGTAGCAAGAGTGAAACCAGGGATAGACACACTGGACTATCTCCCTGGTCACAAGAGAAAACAAGTTATCCCTGTGGACCTTTAAATCCCAGTTTAGCCTATTAGGCATTTTCTGACTCCCTTCCCCCAAATGAAAATAGGCACTCTACCACCACCTCCCTTTCTTAAGCTGCTCGGCCTGTCTGGCCTAGCCTTATTTTCTAATTGGTTATTTACTTGTTGGCTGTGTGTCCCCTCCTCCCTAGATTGCAGGTTCTATCAGGGCAAGGACGAGATGTGCTTGCTTCGTCAAAGTTAACAGGTAATTAAGTATGTGATGAGGGGGAGGAGCGGACGGACGAGTTGGATGCAAAACGGAATGATTGAACGAGGGCTTGGGCCCTGGTGACCGCGGGAGAACAAGGCCCGGGGAGTGCGCAGGCGCTGACCGAGCACCTGCGCGCAGATCCCGCCCGCATCCCGCCTCTCCTTCCGGTTCCTACACTTTCGCCCTGCGCCGCTCAGCCGACGCTGCGCCTGCGCACTGAGCTAGGCTGGCCGGCCGGTAAGCTGACGCAGCTCTCGCCCCGCTGGCGCTTGCCGTCGCCTCGCCGGGCAGCCACGGTGAGTGCAGAAGCTTGTCCGCACCCGGGCGGGGGGCGGGGTGGGCGCTCATGGCGGCGCAGCTTTCAGCCCCCGCGCCCGCCGGTGGCCCCGCGGTTCCCCTGGCCCACCTCACCCTCAGTCCTCCGCCCCCCCACCCGGTGACCTTTCCCCTGGTGACTCTCCTCCCGGGTGCTCCAAGCTGGCCCCTGGAGGGCGCTGTCTTCGGTGCTGACGCCTCTGGGTGCTCCGCCGGGCGCGTCAGTCGGAAGAGGCGCTTCCCCACCCCCTCTCCCCGGAGGCCTTCCCCAGGACCCAGCGAGAACTGCGGACACCTTTGCTCAGTTTCAGGGACGGAAGTCTGTCCCCGAAGCTGATAAGGATTCCTTCCTCACGGAAACCTGGTTTAGCTTCACGTAGCTCGCAGTTCACGTGCGAAAAAGCTCTAGGCTCCCAGGCTGCGGGATTGGGTTATCGGTTTCCCTGCCTCACGGGGCCGGGGTCTGAGAATGAGGCGTGCTGTCTCAGCCTCTGCAAAACTGAGGGCGTGGAGGGTCTCTCAAAACCAGGTTTATTTTCCAGATGCGATGTCGAATCTTAAAATCTTCCTAGGGGCTTTGTGTATTGTGTAGAGATGGCCAACGCCTACAGAATGACTCAGGTATTGCACACACATTTCTCTAA